>JAMKCH010023862.1:0-34985 GCA_023653785.1 Ophioderma brevispina
TTGGTGCTTTGTATGTTACCAAGGGCGGGCTAATACTTACCTGACGTAGACTCCCTCCCATCCCAGTCCCCCTGAGCGAACTCCGCCTTTATGGTAGAGTCAGCTGAGAAGGAACGATGGATGGCGTGGTGCATGTTGGGTAATATGTCACCACGGGGGGAACCACACCCCTTTTGGGTATGGGTATTATTTTAGGAGTATATTTGGAGGTTCTGCATCCCCAGAGAGGATGCAATTTGTATTGAGTCTACGTCAGGTAAGTATTAGCCCGCCCTTAGTAACATACAAAGCACCAAGGTGCTTTTTGTAGTTTATACATTGAGACAATATGTGGGGTCACAGATGAGGTCAAAGGTAATTCGGGGGTCACTTAGGGGCATTATATTTTGTGTGTATGGTATACACTTGGTTAAAATGCCTAGCTTTTTAGTGCAGTGATGGATCAAATTCATACTTGGTATGCTACATTGAGACAAGGGATCTTATGTGGGGTTACAGATGAGGTCAAAAGTCATGTAGGGTCATCTGTCCACATAATCAGATGAGTTGAGAGCTTGGCAGCCATCCAGTACATGCTGCATTGTATGGTGGGCATAGTTGCCCAAAGGCTAGGCCTACTGCCGAAAACTGTGGATTGGCATCAGGAAGGGCATCCGGTCAATTATCTTTTGCACCAATAAACCCTCACAAAGCAGTATTGCTGAGTGTGAGGTGTATCCGGCCACCCCCGTTGACGGGGACAAAACCGGATTTAAAACTTCGGTTTAACTATCTAACTTATATGGGGGCTGTTGTCCTTATTTTTGAACAATTTTAAGCATGCAGCAGTGACACATTTTGACAACTGATAAGTCCGGGCATGTTAAGATCTATTACCACTGTAAACTAAGACAAATTCGGGGGGGGGGGGGGGGGGGGGGGGACGCTATAACATGACTTACATGTTATAGCGTCCTCTATTGCCCAATATCAATAGATGTATCAAACTGCATTTTTAAAGTAAAACAATTCTGCTGGCAAGGAAATTTGGTAAAATTTGCACTGGATTTAGCTAGTGTAATACATAATCCATAAGTTCAAATGTTTGTGTTTGAACAATCTATGAACAAAAGCATTATATCCGTACAAGTGCATGCCTCATGCATGGCAACTAACCTGTCTAGAAGATGGCTACATGTGCAGTGTTACTAAAAATAACATTGATACACATTATGCATAATCATCGTTAACAAAGATCAAATGTGTCAGATTGTATAACATCTGCACAAATTTTATAGCAGCTGGAATATAGGACAAAGATGAAATGAATGCAGTTTGATTGGGGGTGCCACAAATGACCACAAGTGTTGCAAACATGGGTCTTATTTTCAGCCTTCTGGTATATGAATGACCCCCTTTTTGTGCCAATATTGCTTTAGCAATGGGTCTGTTTTTTTTTCAAAATTTTCTCAAATTTGTTGGAAAATTATTCAAACTTCCTCAATATGAAGCCAAAATTTATTGTTCAAATTTGCTACAAAGGTCAAAATTTTGAGGAAAATATGGTAAAATTGTGTTAAATTTGGCCCAAAATCTCCAGCACTGGTATCGCTATGGGTCCCTTTTTTGGCATAAATTGGTATAGATATAGGAACTACTTCCAGACTCTTGAAGGCACGTCCCTACTCAGCAAACCAAACTTGAGAACCCCTGAGCTGTGATCATTCCAGGGGTTTAAAAAAATTATAATTTTTTAGAAATTGTGAGACATACTGTAGAAAAAAGGTGCAAGCTGAACGTTTTTTTGTCAAATCGGGAAATGCTATTCATCTGTCAATGACATTTCAGGCGCTGCGTCAATGTAGGTTGATATTTTGAAATAACCTCTCTACATTGTATTTACATTTTATCTTGACTTCAAAGAAAATTGAGGCGTTTGTGGTTTGACCGCCAGCTCTGCGAAGCGTGAATGGCCATTCCCTTTTTTTGCTCGCTGCTGACTGACGATGTATTATCATGTATTAATGGTGATGATTCAGTCATTGGGAATATTGATTTCTTAATGACCAGATTTAAACTTGATTGTAAATCTCATTGCGTAATGATCTGCAACTAGGTTGTGGGTAAGTCCTAATTGGAGTTGATAACATTCCAAATGATTACTGTGAGCTACATTATGTGCTCATCTCTATAACCCTGGGGAGAGGGACACAAGTGGCTAGGGGCCGACCAGGTAACCCTATACTTACTGTGTAAATAGTAGTCCAGCATCGGAAGGGGGAATCAAACCCACAACCTTTAGATTACAAGACGAGAACTTCTATAAACATGCAGGTCACACAACTTTGGCGGCTGCAGATTGTTTTTTGTAATACTTAAATAAATACATTAACGGAATAAAGCACATACATGCCATGATCTTCTTGATTGACAAGGTTACCTGGTCTGCCGCTTCTGATCGAGGGATACCCTCCCATTTTGGAGGTGACATGTATGTAAAACTCTTAAGACCTCCATTTTCTGCATCCTTGTCACCCAAAGACCACTATTTTTTTCCAATTTTGAAAAATGTTCACCCAAAAACGTCTACTTTTTAGAAAATTTTGCAAAGATTTCACCCAAAGACCCCATTTTGTGGGTATAATTTAGCGAATTTGTCACCCATATGACTCCTATTTATGGGGAATTTGGTTGTCTCTCTCCCAAAGACCCCTATTTTTGCCACATCCTCTGTCACTGATGACCCTGGGTTTGAAAGCTTCAGCCTTACACCCGTATAACACCTCCACCCCACCTTTCCCAGGATCTATCAAAGCACCAATGTTACGAGATGTATTTGAGTTCACATGTAACAGTTAAAATAAGAGGTACACGGGATCACTCATTGTCATGTTAACAGCATTTATTGTAGGAGGAACGACAAACAACCTTTCTCGCCTACATCTTGAATCAAAGTGCCACGAAGCACTATTTGCCACTAGAATGATGAATCTTAAAAATGATGAGCTTGCATTTGCATACAATTAAAGTGTAAACACAAACCACATGTGTACATAAATTATGATGCCAAACTTGGCCTGATTCCTAGAATGAAGTTGACCTGGCCTCAAGTTTAAACAAGGGGCAATGACCACGGCTCAAGATGTTGACAGATAATGCCATACTATTGTAACATACCCTCCCCCTTGATCAAAGACAGTTCAATGTACATATGCATTAACAGGATCTGACCAAAGCATTGATGTATTCTAGGTACCATATCATCCTAAAAAAACAGGGGTGTATTTTCTACATACACCAGTGAATGGAGGTTACTGAACTGTGCACATTGAATTGAGATTTTCACTATCAGTTACAATATTTTCATCCATCAAGGACTAAGTTCAGTGAGTTGTATATGTATGTAAGTTGACATGGACTGACCTGTATATGTTCTGGGTATCATAACTCATCCGCAAAAACCAGGGGGTATATTTTCTTAATACACTGGTGTATGGAAGTTACTGAACTTTGCCATGGCAATTGAGACTTTAGTCACAGGGTATAATTTACATGCTATTCCTGATTCCAGAAAAAAAGTGTCTGGCACTGAATCTTTGGAATAAAGCAAATACTGAAAGAGATATGCAAGATGGGAATAGTACTGAATCTTAACCTCTTATCTAAGCACTAATTTGATTGGTTGCTTGGAAGGTGATATCATGTAATGAGCAAATCAGAGATACTGTAATAATTGTGGTATGATTTACATAGAGATATTGAAGCACTTATTTGATTGGTTTAATACTCAGAAGATTATTACCACTCTTTCCTGTATTCTAAAAGTGTGACTTCACTCAAAATTGTCAGACCTTTGTTTTCCAGAGAGGGTCTCATATTATTATGATCCAGTATTATTCCTACCTTATATCTATTTTTATTTTTTTTTCAAATTGCATCCATTTGGTGATAATATTCATTGGGTAGTCGGCCTTCAGAAACCAAGCCACGGACACAGCAACAGATGGTTGCTGCAGTGATAAATTTTACACAAAAGATATCCAGGGTTTAGTGCAAGAAGGCCCCATCTGCAATAGCTGCCATTTATCAGTTGTGTTGGTATTAAGTGTTATACCTGCTAAATCTAACATGTGGCAGCTATTGCAGACAGGGCCTTCTTGCACCAAACCTTCGATCGAAGGTTCAGTGCAAGAAGGCCCCATCTGCAATAGCTGCCATTTATCAGTTGTGTTGGTATTAAGTGTTACACCTGCTAAATCTAACATGTGGCAGCTATTGCAGATGGGGCTTTTTTGCCCTAAACCCTCGATATGTATGTGTCGGCTGAGCCCAGAGCAAAGGATTGTGGGTGGAGCCTTAATAGTGATAGACTAAAACATGTTGTTATGAATGCATTGTAATTTGAATGTGTTATATATTTTGTAATAAAGTTATTATACTAGAAATAGATTATGTGAAATACATTTCACAAAAATTTCTCAAACTTAAAAGTCAGGAAAAAAAAATTGTTTGCAAAAATAAATGCATATGCAGAACTAAATTAACCCCAAAAATGTTAACTTTGAAAACAAAATATTTTCATAATATCGAAGGCTTTAATTTATAGAAATTTATTATTCTCTTACATGAATAATTTTTGAAAGAACAAATAAATTCCTGAAAATATCTTGTCGCAAAACGTAAGGCATTTTCTTTGTTCATTTCCAAAAATTTCTAGCTGTGAAATTGTGTGGATTTTCAGAATTCAGATATTCACAAGACTGGTATGAATTTATTTCTTTTAAAATTTACTTCCTCTATATGTTTTTTCCATCAAAATATTGACCATTTTTGAAAAATGTACCATAATTTTAAAATAAAACAGGCAAAAAGGTGTTGCAATTTCACACCAACGTTCCACACGGCTAGCCTTAAGTCAACAACCTTTATCAAATTATCTGGTCTGCAAGTTCCAGAAGTTGCAAATGGCATTTCTCATAAAAAAAAAAAAATGAGTAGATTTTAAGAAAGGACATAAGACCATGCACATTAATATGTACACGACATTTGAGTTTGACATTTAAATAACGGGCTAATAATGCCTATTACACATGGTGTTTCAATGCGGCAACGGAATAATAGGCACTGTAATCGGAATCACAAATTATCTTTATTTATTGTGTTTTTATTCATCAATGACATTTGGTATTTGATACATGTGCGTATGTGTGGTGGTGCACAAAGCGGGTGGTACTAGACCCAAATTTCTTTCAGAAAAAAAAGCTGTAATTGCATCACAATTATCGGTATTTATGACATCATTTTTCTCTGCTGAGTGACATTTGGTATTTGATGCTTACTTGTTATGCATAAGACACACTGCAATAAGAAACACTGTGAAGAAATTTGTCAAAAATAACTGCTACTTTAGAATTTAAATTTTAAGAACAATTTATTTTCAGAATTTTAATAGGAAGTGTCAATTTGTGAAGATTTATTTCTGCAAATATTTTTAACTAGTATCTTATTTGGAAGATTGAATAAATTTTAAGAACACTTTATTTTATAAAGAAATTTCATAAGAAAGTGTCAGCACATCTTGTGAAAATTTACTTCTGCAAATATTTTTAACTAGCATTATATTTGCAGATTGAATAAATTTTAAGAACATTTTATTTCACAAGAATTATTATAAGTGTCAACTTGTGAAAATTTATTTCTGAAAATATTTTTAACTAGCATTATATTTGCAGATTGAATAAATTTTAAGAACATTTTATTTTCCAAGAATTATTATAAGTGTCAACTTGTGAAAATTTATTTCTGAAAAATATTTTTAAAAAAATTAAAAAAATTAAAAAAATTAAAAAAATTAAAAAAATTAAAAAAATTAAAAAAATTAAAAAAATTAAAAAAATTAAAAAAATTAAAAAAATTAAAAAAATTAAAAAAATTAAAAAAATTAAAAAAATTAAAAAAATTAAAAAAATTAAAAAAATTAAAAAAATTAAAAAAATTAAAAAAATTAAAAAAATTAAAAAAATTAAAAAAATTAAAAAAATTAAAAAAATTAAAAAAATTAAAAAAATTAAAAAAATTAAAAAAATTAAAAAAATTAAAAAAATTAAAAAAATTAAAAAAATTAAAAAAATTAAAAAAATTAAAAAAATTAAAAAAATTAAAAAAATTAAAAAAATTAAAAAAATTAAAAAAATTAAAAAAATTAAAAAAATTAAAAAAATTAAAAAAATTAAAAAAATTAAAAAAATTAAAAAAATTAAAAAAATTAAAAAAATTAAAAAAATTAAAAAAATTAAAAAAATTAAAAAAATTAAAAAAATTAAAAAAATTAAAAAAATTAAAAAAATTAATCCCACTTTAAAATATTTTTTTTTTTCTTTAAAATTGAGTACTTTAATCATTAATTGACAATATAATAGTGTATTTATAATATTGATATTTCTTTAAAATTTGAATAAGAGTGACAGTTTCAAAAATAGTGTTTTGCTGTAATTTCAAATTACCATCAAATACTGTCATTTTTTAGCCTTTTACAGTACATTACTGTAAAATCACTGTAATTTTTACTGTGCACATGCACTCTTTAAAAGGAGCATTTCATGATTTTAGCACCTCCTTTTTTGCTGTTCATGTTTCACTAGATATCCTTGAGAAAGCTTTCCAAAATTTCAGTTGATTCTGATCTTGTGTTTTGGTATTATGAAGCAAATGTCTATTACAGTACCCCATAGCCACTGTCTGTAATTTTTCTGTCTGTTTATGGACTTGAAAATACAAAAATTAAGAATTTCTTGCAGAGTTGATCAAATTTGAACTCAGATGTAGCACACACACTATACTTAGAGCCCCGGGAATTAGCCCCTACAAGCTCAAATGATACAAAAATCTCAACTTATTTTTAGGTAATGTCCTGTGGGAGATGAGGCTGGGATCATGAAATGCCCCTTTAAAGTAGCCGCAACTTGTATGCGTAACCCACTTGTATTGCCACTGTTTTACATAGGCCCTGTTCACTGACACTGCATCTAATGAAGACTATGTGATGAAGACTTTGACAGCACAGGACTCTAACCTTCAAGGCCACCAAGATTTCCCTGGAGAGGGGCGCCCTCAATTTTCCAAAAAATCGAGTTTTTTGCATGTACATAATGTTTGTCCATATACTAAATAACACTGTGTGAAATTGCTAAGCTTAAATCGAATTCCTTCATATAGAAAAATCAACAACTTTGGTATAAATTCCCGGACCGGAATTTTTGTTATACCCATTATCCTATGGACGTAATTACTACATATAAATAGTTGTTACTCACTGCATCAAACGAAAAATCGATTCATCTCAACTTTCGGAATTGTTGCATTATAGGATACTAGCTTTAGTTCAAGTTGAAGCTATTTTTCATTAAATCTCTGAGTCAGACTTAGAGTTTCAACATTTTTAAAAGGTGGTTTCAGATCGTATGTTATACCAGATGTTAAACTCATGCTTAACAAATAATTTGGATATGAAAAAAATCCCCCACCTTGCTTATTGCGGAGTTCAACGTCCATTAATGTAAGCAACTTCAATCTGTGAAGGAAGTTAAAGGCCCTGCCAATCAGAGGACAAGGTTCAATTGGGGTCAATACACTTGGGTGCAATAGAACAGGGAACTTTGACATTAGGACTGGGTGCCTATATTCTGAATTGATTTTGGGCAAGTGAAATCCTCAATTTTCTGTTCAAAGTGTAATGCCCGTAAATTTAATGAACTTGGATCATAGTGAGTGGGCTAGACTTAACAATCCAAACATCAGGTGGTTAAAGGCAGTGTTAACACATTCATGTTGTACTTTATAGCATAGATTTTTGGCAGTGGGTATTATTTGCGTGAATTTTTGTCAATCACCATGGAAACTTGAAAATAAAGATGTGCTAACATTTATAATGTAATAAGGAGTTATTAAACAGTAACAAATTTCGTGAATATAGCACCTTGTACAACTTCAAAAAATATTTAAATCACAACAATTTTGTTACAATGAAATAATGACTTGAAGTAGAGAATTTTGACAACTCAAATTGGTTTTACAGCGTTAGTGGGTGAAGTGGTATTTATTCTTGTGTAATATGCATCCATTTTAGACTTCTTACCACACAAACTGTCTTTCAATACCTTCATACAATCCCCACCATTGGCCGGCAATTGTGCCAGACATTGGTAACTAAATTAAGGCTTTGTGATTGGTCTGTCAAAAACATCTGTGGTGGTAATGGCAGTAATATTGAATATTTATTAGCGGCAGAGGGTCACATGTATGAAGGGTGTTCCATGCACTGCCTTGGTACATGGCTCTGAAAAACGTGTGGTTTTTTTACGACTCTTTCTAACAGTCCTCCTTATTGTATATTTATGCACATCTTTTATTGATTACAAACAGGGGGCATGGCAAAGGCCACATGATCATATTGCTGGGTACCACATACAGTGCATGTGACAATCATGCATTGATCATGATCATTCAAATGAATTCATCCCATCTATACTAGATTCCACTGCAGTCTTGACTAGCTCTCATTTATGTGAAGGTATTGAAAGAGCAACACAGGGGCTGCTCAAAGGCCCAAGGCCAGTTCCATTGTACAGTTGGGTATCATGAGATAGCCCCACTGACCTCTACACATGGATAGCGGGCTGCCACACAGTTGAATGGTCGCCGAGTGAAACAACAGGAAGTTGGTTTTGGACCTCTACAATATGGCGGAAACAATGCATACACCTGCTGGTGCACATATTCCACACAGATGTTCTATTGTTGGACAAGGTGTATGCATTGTTTCCGCCATATTGTAGAGGTCCAAAACCAACTTCCTGATGTTTCAATCGGCGACTCTGACCTGCTATCCATGTGTAGAGGTCAGTGGATAGCCCTCTGAGTAACCAATCAAAATAGTGCTTCTGTATCACTTTATAACTTGAACCATACCAACATTCTTACAGTATCTCTGATTTGCTCATTACATGATATTACCTCCCAAGTAACCAATCAAAATAGTGCTTAGATGCTGATAGATAAGCAGATATGCCCCTGAAGAGGATTAATAAAAAGAGTATGTTATTTTCTCCCCATCATTAGTACTATCATTAAATAAAATTTATGTAGAATAAATGGGACAAATTAACATGGCTTTTACCAAATTCCATTTTGATCGACCAATAATGCCTTTACCATGAAAAATACACTTGTAATGATTTGTAATATCCCTGCTTGGTACACACACACACACTCGTTTTTCAAACGACAAAAAATATTGGACGTGTCATATGGGCTTGTTCTGTTATGGGTTTCCCATTACCAACTCTTTGAATCTATTTAAGCCATATAAGGTTACATTAATGATATAATAGGCTCAATTTACATGGTGCTGTATTACTAGTAATATCATCTGCATACTGTTTAAAGGTAGTAACAGGTTGTTGTCTTTAAAAGCAATATTTTGGAGTGATTTTTTTTCCATTGTGGTGTTTCTATTTTTCTTTTCTGTGTCACGGTACTCTGCCTGATTGTAAAAATAATAATAAGCTAAATTGTAGATTTATAAATGTGTTGTTCATGTAAAATTATTTGTTTTGAATATAACAATTTTTTTCTTAAACCACTTGGTCAACTGTAATCTTTGGAAGATAGCACATACAATATCAAAAAGTATCAGTTGATTTCAAAAGGGAGTTTTTTGACATTTTTTACATTATCGGTTTATCCACAGCCAAACTTACAGGTACAAATGTTTGGGTTCTATGGTACCTATTGGTTTATATTTTTTGAGACACACTTAGTCCACAAGTGCTTGTCTTTCCATTCAGAAATATGTGCCATTTTCAGAAGATAGCTTTTTACACCTTTTCACAGTGCTATCTTCAGAAGATGTATTTTTTTTTCAAAAAGGTGACAGTTTTTTTCAGAAGATACTGCTTTCTTCAGAAGTTGCCATCTTCAACACAAGAATATTGTGTGTTATTCTTTCTTATTCTTCAAAAGGTAGTGTTTTTCTTTTCTTCAGAAGATAGTAATAATCTTTGTAAGAGAATGATTTCAAAATATATAGCTTTTTCTTCAAGTGCTACCTTCAGAAGATAGCTTTTTTTTCAAAACTATGAGGTCTTGTCTTCAGAAGATGGTGCTTTTTTCAGAAGAGTCGCATTTTCAGAAGGTAATGTCTTCATAAGTGGTGTAAAATGATAGTGGTTTCTTCTACTTGGTTTCTTCAAAAGAAGCATTAGTACCTCAGAAAGATTGTTTTCTTCAGAAGACAACACTTACTTCAGACACTTTCTTAAGAAGATAGCTTGATTAAAAAGGTAGTAGCTATTCTTCAGAAGGACATTAACCAAACCTATGATAAAAAAAGAAAAGTTTTTTCAAATGCTGAGGACACCTACCCCTTTATGCACAATTTGTTTTAACAATTTGATCGTACACTATGTTTTTTTTATCCTAAGCAAAGCAAGCTCAACTGAAGCAACAGAGTTGTGCTTTCAGTACTCCGTTATATTTCCCCGTGTTTTATTCCCATTTAAATATAAGTACATGCATTAATGATGTCGTGAAAAACAACCACACTAACTTACTGTTACTGCATAAGTTCCGTCCTGTTCGACATACAGAATATGTTTCGCTTTCCAATTTTCAAATTTGTTTGCGACTTTCAATTTTCTAAATCATGCGTGTTTCTATTTTTGTGGAGTCTGTTACAATAAAATTGACTCGTATATGTTATAATTCTGTGTCTTTATTTATCCACATTTTCATGTTTCCAAATTTTTGCAAAATAAAAGCCACTGTGAACAAAAACACCATTGAAATACTAGTATTCAAATGTGGTCACAGATGATGTTTGTTCCAGTGTAAGTGGTCCCTTATGAGCAGGGACGGTTATAAACAACATTGTGAGCAACAATGCACTCTTCACACAATGACAACATTACCTTGAGCTGTTATAATACACATGAACATGAATGACCTTGTTTTCATGGTACCAAAATGATATCCAAAAACCAGGGGTGTACTTTTCTGTATACCTCAGTGTATGGAGTAATTGACTCTGGCCCATTGGAATTGAGTTTGAGGTGGCCATAGTGGCAATAGTGAAAAACCTGTGAAGAATGACTTAGAGGTTGTACACTATCATTATATGGGTGGTGGCTCTCATTTGTGAGATAATTTATGGTAATAAATGATTATTATATGAAATGTGTGATTATTTTTCAAGGACGTTCAAAATTTGTATTTTGTATCTGCGTTTTTGTTGTTTTGCCAAGTTTTTTGATTGAGTCCAAACATAATAGGTATTTTTCGTATTTTTGCAGTGTTTGGGATTTTATTTGTCAAATACATGCAATTGGCAGTGTTTTGACTTATTTTTGAAACAAAATAGAATTTCTGCTTCTGATACTGTTTTTGTTTCTTGGCAGAAACAAAACAAACTAAAGAAATATTTCCTACCTTAAATTCTACTACTGAACTACTACTGGCGTAATAGCCCAAATATGAACTTCTGATATCAAAAACCAAATTTTTGCTGGGGTAAAGTGGGGGAGGGGGTTTCAATCGATTCACCTACTTTTAAACTTGGGAATACGATTTCTATAACAAAGTATAAGTCAGTGGCTTTTGAGATGGCTTCCATCTTAACCCTTTCCACCTGGTAGATTCTGTATAGATTATAACACATAAGTCAGTGGCTTTTGAGATGGCTTCCATCTTAACCCTTTCAACCCCAGGGTAGATTCTCAATAGGTTATAACACATTAAGTGAGTGGCTTTTGAGATGGCTTCCATCTTAACCCTTTCCACCTGGTAGATTCTGTATACGTTGTTTTTTAGATGGCTTTGCAAATGACCTGCAGGGCATTTAGGTACCCCCCTCAAAAACCACTGATCTAACTAGGCTTGTTTGTATCCATTTTAATGTATTGTTCATGCTGATTCTGACTAATAGTTATAAAAATACATAATTTTGAAAACAATTGAAGAGTATTGATATGTAAGTGACTATACTCTGTTCGATCTCAAGTTTGGGGGTGACGTGACTGCGCGTGTTAGGTTTTGCACCCGAGAAACGCACGCGTCGACCTTGGAATTGCAGTATTTACGCACGCGAACAAAGGCGGCGCGATCCAAACGCTAGAACGAATGCAAAGTCGCGTCATGACGTCACCCCCAAACTCGAGACCGAACAAAGTATATATATGTCTGCAGTGTCTATACTTTGTTCGTCACCAAATAGGCAAGAATTATTCTGTTTTTGTTTACATGAAAGTAATTCCATTATACATCTTTTCACAAAAGGATGTGCTGCACTTAACTTCCACACTGCTGCTGAGATACTGTTCTTTCATATGCTCTTACACTATTCCAGATCAAATTGCAGCATTGCGATTTGCCTATTTGGTGGTGAACAAAGTATAAAAGGTTTACCTTTCACAGGTATTTTTGGGATACAGGAAGGATGCAAAAATCATAAATTGTAGAAAATTGAGGTTGCTTGTCTAGCAAAATGTTTTACAGCCTGCTGACCCCCCTCAAAAATGCAACCAAGAACATTTCAATATATTGTCACGAGTTTAATTATTTTTGGGTCACCCTATATTATGTCATATGCATTACAAATACTGGCAAATTTTGGTCAGAAACAAATTACATCTTGGGAGTTGGGACTATTTCATATTAACAATTTATGTTTATAGTACAGATTTTTGTAAAATTACAACTTTTTTTGTAAGTGTAAATTTTGATCTATGAAATAAAATTCCAGTATTGTAGGATTGTATAGTATTTTCAATGGATTTTCACCAGATGTGGGCTTTATGATAATTTCTTCGTCACAATAGAAATGTTTTTTTGTGTATGGAAACTGGTAATGACTTTTTATACAAAGCAAAATATATTTTAAACAACTCAAGTTGGTTAAGTATCAGGCCTCAAAAACTGCTTAAAAATCAGGGTTTTTTAAACAGTTGTTGAAGCCTGGTACTTAAACAACTGAATTATTTAAGGTATTTTTCCTGTGTACTGCTATAGTTAAAGGACAATTTTGACAGAAATCCGAGATTTAAAAAAAATTCTATCAAATAAGCTGGATTACTAGCTGGCTTTAAAAAACCATTCATCCCCTTTGAAAAAAAGAAGAGAAAAGAAAGCGAATGCTCTCTGGAGATACCTGTGTTGAGAGCTCCGGTCGTTACTCCACGGAGCAGAATACAGAGCTTCCGGGAAGCTGTCCAGATAACAACACCGGCCAGCGATATGCTAAGGACGTCCCTGTGGTTAACTTTCTTGGGTTGAGTGACCAGCTGGCTATTCGGCCGACCAAACTTTCTGTGAAATGAAAAGGAAGATGACGATGAAGTGGGGAAAAAATGTGTCCCAGAATGGTGGAGATCATGAGAATTTATTGTGAAGATGTGTCGACCACTGTGTATCTTTCAATGTTTTAGAACATGAAGTGGCCGAGAAAGTGGAGACTTTCATGATTATTGTTATGCTGGTGAATATCAATAGGATGTCGCTGGACATGTTGTATTTTGAGGTCAGAACTTGTTCAGGACGACGGCCTTTATAAAGTTCATTGGTCGTCTAGCAGAAGTTTAACGGAGGGAAAATGATAAACTGCTTGATTTGGGTGGTCCATCTGAACATGAAATTAACCTAACCTTTACTGTGGTTGAAATTACAGAAATGATGGTTGTGGTGTGTTCTTTGAAAGCTTTAAATGCAATGTTCTGCAGAATGCATTTATAACAAGTGGTGTTTGTAGCAATGTAGAGATGTTGAAATGTGGTTATTCAACTTTTGTAATTTTCTATAATTTGTGTATTATAATTCCCAACTTTTATTTGATTCAATCTCAAATTTTAAGTGCATCCCTGGAAATGGATGTGAGCCACTATTTTGGCCTACAGAATTGGTTGCGACTTTCAATTTCTTGGACATAAAGGCTAGTATTCTGAAAGGGAGTCTAACTTTTAGACCTGGGCTTAAATAACTAAGTACTGTGAAAGATATATGTAATAGGTGAGTAAATTCCTCATGGAAGGGCCAAAACGGCCCATCCATGAGGAATTTTATCACCCGTTACAGCACATTTTAAGAGTATGTTGGAAGGAAAAAAGGTCCACTCATGTAGGACTAACCCTGGTTTAAACTCAGGTTTAAAGTTAGACTCACTTCAGAATACCAGCCTTAGTGAGTTGTTAAAATATTAAATGAAAATAACAAGTATAAAACACCTTAAAATCTTAAAAATTGATTTTTCATAATGACAAATTTCACAACAGTAGACAATTGTCTACTGTCATGAAATTCCTCTGAAAAAAATTTAAAGATATTTTTTTAACTCTTTTAGATTTTAAGGTGTTAGAATTGAACTCTATCACACTAATATATTTTTGTCAATCTTTATTTTCATGTTTCCATGATGATTTGCAAAATTTGCAAAAATGAAATCACTGAAAATAGCAGCTTATCGAGTACAATATAGCAGGAAATTTTTGTGAGGTTTAATTTCACAATTTCATGGTTTCCTTCTGAACCACAAATTTAAAAACATCAAAATATTTTGGACCCATAGAATTTAAATGTGTAATTTTTGAAACTGTGAAATAAATAATTTGCCTTATTGTTCACTTTTTAAAATTGTAAAAAATTAGTACCAGTAAAATATTGCGCTATACAGTATTTATCTGCACTTCATTTCACTACTTCTGTAAAATGACGTAAGTGCATAATTTGGTGAACGCACCATTAAATTGAGGGCGCTGGTTCACATCACTGGTATAAATATGTGCACGAAAATATTAGATGCGCACATAATGTCTGCGTCTAAGCTATGACATCATCACACAAAGGGAGAGAAATAGAGCATAGCCATTCTTATATGCAGCTCGCATTTTTCATTCTTTACTCCAGTATTATGGGGTAACACTGATTCTCAGGGAAAACGCTGAAAGTGATTGCTGATAATTTTCCCCTTCTTGGTGGCTTTTTGTAAGGGCCATCAATTTAAGCATGTATAGACATATACACTGAAACACTGAAATAAGCTTTCAAGAAAATAAGGTGTATATTCGCCTGGGGTTTGTATATGACTGTTAGCATGGCTGCTGTGAGCAGCTGTGCCAACGGAATTTCTTTTTTCTACTCTAACAGGTTGATGGAGGGAGACAGAAAATCGTACATCTTTTATTTCATAATTCTTAAAACTAGTTTGTCTGAATCGGCTAATGGGTTCATGTGACTACATGTATATCAGTTAGAATTTTCACAGGTGTAACCTAGAAAGGATGGTCAAATTTCTTAGTTTGTATGTTTGTTCGTGTGTGTGTGTGTGTGTATTTTAACTCTTTAACTATGGACTTGAATTGGAATACACCCCCTCGAACTGTGGATTCACAGAATATCAGTATCGTTAGTTAAGGAACCATAATCACAAATGACCTAATACTACTAAAAGTTAAGGTGAAATCAACATTGTGCTAACAGGGACTGGGTTCCATAGTTTCGTATATGGTGTATGTGTGTGCCTTGTGTGTGTGCGGCATGTGTCTCTGGTCATTTGTCTGTTTTTTGCCATTCCCCAAATTGTTTAAGAGGTGGGGGAGGCAATGGCCCTCCTGCCCTCAGAGGCGGTTACCCCCCTGGTGGTGTTTGTAGACCCGGGTGGCTCCCGAGAGACATGTGTTCCACCACAAAACAAGTCCCATTTTGTGAGGGCAGCAATTTGCATATCAACAGACATACACTAAAGAAAACTATGTCAAGTGTCAGTGCACTTCTTTGTGCGCACTGAAGACCCCCCGGTTTCCAAGGCAACCATGCAGGTGACGTAACTTTTAAAGTAAATTATTCTTTTGTAGCCATTACACTTACATGAAGAGCACCATACTTAACATCTTTTTCGCACATGCAGGTCTTCAACAAGACGTAATCTTGAACAGAAGATTTAATACCGTGTCCATCTTTTTTTCTCCTCTTCCTTTTCTTGACCTCCCTATAGCCATCAGGAGGGTACAATCCACAGGTATATTAATAGCATGCAATGGAGACTATCTCAACATGTCAATAATTAATTGTATGTGGCCTGATTAGTCTTTCCCCCAGTCTGAAAAAACACTGGATGGACATATTCATTGTTCTTTGTCATTGGTTGACATGTCACTTTTAGTACCTTAAAAAAAGATATTTTGTCATGTGAGTGCAAAAATGGAATAGCTGCCATTTGTCAGAAATTCCCATCAAACACACTATTATGACAAGTCTTTGGTCAGTGGCTCTTGAAATGGTTCTTCAGGCAACACGGTCACCTGAAGAACCATTTCAAGAGCCACTGACTCAAGGAAAGATAAATTGAGTTATCCTAATACATGGCAGCACACAGATGTATCACATGGCAGCTATTGCACTTACAACCTTCTCGCACTCACATGCTGATTTAAGGGGATGCCAGATTAATTCTTGATTTGGTGAAGATGGTCTCCAAATAATAAAAGGCATTCATGATGTATTATTTATTTGTATGGTACTTCAGCATTTAATTTCTGGTGTAGTGGAGCGAGATGACGCTTGGTCTGTTCTTTTATCTAATCAAGTAGGAAGAATCTAGCTATTCTGATATGAACTAGAGAAGGGCATAGGTTTAAAATACTGTAGAGAACCTCGATAGTGACCTACAAATATGGCAAGCATGACTATTAACCATGAAAGTAATGAAACCCAGGACCAAAACTAACATTTACTTTATTGGATATGTGAAGAAAAACAGTATTTAGAGAAAAGGAATAAATTAACTTTTGGCTAAAATTAAAATTATCTTTCAGAAGTTATTAAAATTTTGAGTATTATTGAGTGCAAGATACATGTATTTCATGTATTTTGACAGCAAGGCAGTACATTCAATTTGAGTTTGACCCTTTAAACCCTGCTTAAGTCTATACAGATTATAACCACAAGTCAGTGATTTTTGAGATGGCTTCCCAAAATGACTACAGGAGGCCATTGGGATGCCATCTCAAATAACAAATTACAAACCTCAGACTAGCTTTGTTTGGACTCATTTTAATGCATTTTTCATGCGGATTTCAAATATTGTCATAAAATGCATAATTTTTGAATTTTTAAAAAAATGAAAAAAATTGCCTGCAGCGAGCAAAGGGTTAAATAACAAAGGTGTATCTGACTCTCATGCACTTTTACACTGGGAAAGCTGTATGTGTTTTCTAGAATATGGAGCCTAGGCCTGTCTGTCATGACTGCGACTGATTACTGTCTGCCTTCGTTGGAGGCACCCAATACCTAGTCTAACCGTTTGCAGGCGACATTTTCCCCCCAAATTGAATTAAAAATTGATGGAAAATATTTGCAAAACATCCATGTTTTATTGCCTTATACGAAATAGGCATGCAATATAATTCATTCAAGTGCACCCATGCCTAGGTTTGCCCCGGCAGCTTTTGAGGTGACCCCTCGATGAAGTATTTCGGGGACCGTCTTAAAAGCTGTTGGTGTATCACTGATGTTGTGTGCTCAGTGAATCCTTTGGGTGTAGGTTAGGATGAACTGTTTTGGCCATTTCAATCGGTTTTTAACAACTTTGTGTCCAATTTTGTTGGTCTGATCAAAAACTAATAACAGTAAATTGTCTTTGCCAAAACTGAAAAGATGTCACAGAGGAATATTGGTTTTATCTATTGACTATTGGAGATTGGAGTGCACGAACAACGGTTCATGGTTTTGTAAACCCTTTGTATAACTGGTTATGGTCTAGAGTACTTAGCACTTAAAATTTAGTTTAGTTTAGCTAGCTAGGTCAGGTTAATTCTTTTAAAAACATTTTCTTTCAAATCATGGCTTTCAATTTCAATCTGTGGATAATTAATAGTTGAACAGGATTAGATTTTAGAAACCATGTATATGGCTAATCCGAGGTCAAAGGTCACATGGAGAATACACTAGTATGGCTAATTGCTTTTTGAGTCAAAGGTCAAGCTCAGATAGGATCAGTAAATAAACATTATTGATAATGTTAAGAATTTACTTTTGTGTGACCTTTGAGGATAGGGGTTAAATATAGTACCAGTAATTAATGTCAAAAAAGGTCTGACCCCAGGTCAGAGGTCACTGTAGTGTTAGTCAAAGCTTTAAAACTTGATAGCAAACTATTAGTGGTGTTTGGTGACCCATGTGATCCCCCTTCGTCGATACCCCAAGACCTAGAGCTACTTTATATTTTTGTTACAATAAAACTTCTGCATTCTAATTTCTCTGTACAAAATTTATTGGCAAGCCTATGCTCTATGCAAATTATTGAACTTTGTACTCTGGAAATGAGAATGTGCAGTGATTATTGCCCAACCCCTAATACCTCTTCTATGCATCTGTAGCTATTTTGTTAATTTCTTAACCTAAAAACTGGTAAACATTGTGTGCACCGTGTTCTCTCTCACTTTGTCTGAATCAACCTGACTATAATCTAATAACTGACCAATTTTGTTTAACTGACCCACAAGTTACCTCATAGGCTAGATTAAATAAAATTGAATTCGAAGAGTATAAAATAGAGCTCAGTAGTTTCAAATCATTTTCTTCCAGAAATCTGAACTTTTTACCATGTTGAATCAAGAATAGATCAGATAGAAATAGGTATAGATTTTTAGATCGAAGTGATACGGAACACACTACTGACCTCGTATTTGATTCTTTTGGTTCAATTTGATCCACGATTTTTAAGAGTATAATGGAATAGGAACAACTGGAAAGTGGTATCCAAAAGTATCCACTGGACCTGAGTCAACTTTCAAATCAATCACAGCCCGCTAATTCAATACATTAAATTGGGATTAAAATCTTGGCCATTTGAAAATATAAAACAAATTCTCACTTCAGAATGAAGGCTGGGGTCAATTGTGATTCAGTTGTTTAAGAGTGTACACCGGGGCCGTCACTCTCTTAGTGTCGGGGGTACCCATGCTCGTTCGTAGGAATTGAAAACACCCCTCTTTTCGCATTTTGTGGTTTAAAAAAAAACCTTTTTGTGCAAAAATCGCAAATTTTTAGGCAAAAATAACCCCCTTTTTTCGCGAAATTTTTTTTTTTTTTTTTTTTTTAATTTGCCACCCTTTTCAAACAAAACACAAACTATGGAAAATACAGTCAACGAACCAAAGAACGAAGTGAGCAAATATATCAGTATGTCGTCAACTGAAGATTTGATGATATGATACCGTCCCTACAACCAATGGGAGTATGATACTTTGTTGATGGAATCCATTCGAAAATCACAAGACAAAATATATAACTTTATCATAGGCCTACGCGTTTTCTGGGCGCAACGGTGCGACCACCCTACTACCCTTTTCAAACTTCGCGAATTTAATTTCGGCGAAAAAAAAAATCGCTAAATTGTCGAGGAAAACATCCTTTTTTTCGCATCCATCAACGAGCATGGTAGCTCTGACAGTGAAAGAAGTGAGCGGTACCGGGGAGTGTACTCTATTGGAATATACTTATTGGATATATTAGTTTAGATGTGTATTTTACCCATCAAGGTGAATCGCAACTCACTAAGATGTTTAAATAAGCACAGAAAGTCTCCACAAGAGAATTATGATTTGTTTAGTTTTAGTCCATTCAATGGGCTCACTTTCTATCTCCTCCACCCCCAATTTCAAGCCAATAGCCCCCTCGTTCCAGCCAGCAATTATGCAAATTCATATGCATGGGCCCTTTTTTTTTTTCATCATTTTTATGCAGATGAGTAACATATTACAACCGCAAGTTTTTTTTTTAAAAGTTTTAAATTTCTCCATGTTCTTGGTTAAGCCAAACGTGTCTTGTAATTAATGTGGGACTAGGGTTTTAAAACATTGCATAAAAAATGCATGAAAAGGAAGAATTGTCAAAAACAAATAGGAAAAGGAAATCCTGTCGTTTTCCCAAGTGAAAAAAAATGAATTATTTGCATAGCTTTAAAATTCACATTTTTTTTTTTGCAAATTTGTTCATGCAGGAAGAATGCAAAAAATGAAAAAAAATCTCTGCATTTTCAACTTAAAAGAACATTTGGCTTTCCTTTTTTCCACACTCTCTTTTTGGGCGCTACAAGAACATTTTTGAATTCCAAAACATTTTTAAGCAAATTTTATTTTTAATCATTTGGGATTGAAACAACTTCCTTTCTTTGTTACAAAAAAGTTATGACCCTCTAACATGGAATAAAAAAAATGTTCATGACAAACACAAATTTTGACCTACCTTACCATGTTTACTCTCACTGTGCCGGGCAGTTGATGTTTTCATTATCGCTGCATATTTTTGACTTTCTAATGCTAAAAAATGAAGAAATTGGGTGGAAGAAATGAGGTAAGATATGAAGATTTTTTGCGGCTGATCCCTTTTTACTTATATTAACCTTATTAACCCATTTTACACAAAACCCCATTCCATGGGATTTACACAGTTAAAGTGCTGGGGGGGGTTTCAGTTGTGTGTAATTGGTGATAATCTTTCTTGATATCAGCCGTTGAAATCCTTTATATCTCTACTAACCACTACCTCATTTCTTCACCAATTAACGAATTACCGAACTTACGGGATTACGACGCTCATTTTTCACAAGCATAGAAGCAAAAATAGCAGATCCATGAAAAATCAACTGCTTCACAGTTTAGCCTAAATAAAAAAAAGGTAAAATTTGTATTTTTTACCTGCACCAATTTTTTTTGATTCACACTGTATATTTAATGTGTTGCATACACACCTTGGCTCACTGGGTCCGGCATTAAGATGTAATTAAATTGGCAAGATATTTGGGACAATTATAAGATGTATTGCAACAGATCTGCTGCAATATGGTTGACACAAGTGCCGCATTTGTTTTTTTTTTTTTTTTTTAAAAAAAATGTTCTATTTATTTTTGTTTTTTTGTTTTTTTTTTTTTTTTTTGGTTTTTTTTTGTTTTTTTTTTGTATGTATTTTTTTTTTTTTTATTGTTGTTTTTTTTATTTATTTATCTATTATTTAGTTTTGTATTTTTCAGTTTTTTTTTTTTTTGGTTATTGGATTTTGTTTTTTTTTTTTTAAGTAAAGATTACTTGTTAACCTAATTCTGTTTTTTTTGTTGTGTTTTGTGGTTTTTTTTGTGAGTATAAAAAGATATATTACTTTTTCTTTTTGTTGTATGGCGTTTGGGAGGAGTTCCTTGATTCATTTTTTTGATTGTTGTTTTTTTTTTTGAAGGAATAGACTTTTAGGGGGTTTATATTGAAGAAAGGGCGTCGGTTCTCACATTATTTTTTTTTTTTTCTGAAATAAACATTCATCTTCTCCCTTTCCTTAAATCCTTCATTTTTTTTTCCCCCTTTCTTATTTCTCCCCCTCTCACTTTGTTCCCCTCCCCCCATTTTGATCTGCCCATCCCTCCATACAAATCAATGGGAAAAAGCACTTCTGTTTAATTAACAGTGTCATACCTGTTTTTGCATCTCAACCTATATGTTTTTGCAATTCTAACCAACCCATTTATTTGGGTATACCTGTATTGACAAGGTGTAAATTGTTGTTACCAGACTCAAACATATTTTGTTGATATTTGAAGTACCAAGTTTTTCTTGGGTTTGTGAAACTACCCTTTAAGGTTTTATACTTTACGTTTTTGTTTCAAAGATTGTCTTTCTTTACATTCTGAAGCGTTACATGCCATTTAAAGAAAGTTTGTCTGTTGAAAATTGTGATTGGCTGAATTTAAAGGTGGGCTTGTTCTGATTAAGTTTATACGTGTTTTGTAGGATTCTAACTTGCATGTTTTGATGTATAATTCGCCCTTTTCACTCTTTGTTAATTTTATGGTTTTTTTTTTTTTTTTTTTTAAAAAATTCTCTATTTGGAACAAAAATGGATTTGGAGGCTAAAAAAATTTTAGCTATGCCTCAATTGAGACCTTTCAATTGCTAAAAAAACAATTTTCAGGCCTATTTTGGAGACTTTTAGTGGGCAAATTCACAACGGGCATTTTTTCAGGCAATTCAGGCTTGACTCTCAAAAAAAATTCAGAGTCTCTTAATCCTAGTCAGGATGACAATGTGAAAATATGGGCCTTTCATCTATGACAAAATGATACTACTATGCTAAGTCATGGGCCCAAAGATGATTGAACAGAACCTTATAATTTGGACATAATCAAACTCTACCCACGTTGTTCTGCTAATAAATGTCCTCGCTCTCTAATAAACGCCCCTAAATAAACTCCCCCCCCCCCCCTACGAGTTTGGATACAAACAATTCAAGATAATGAGTTAAGTTTACCTAAATCACATGATTAATGGCCGGGACTGTCCTAATCTGTATCATAATCGATGTTGTCATCAATGCTTTCCTTCTGCTTCAATCTGCTTCAGCGACATCAAGCTTGGACCCACATGTTGATTTAATAGCCCTGGGTTGAAATCTGTCAGGCAGCCATGGCACTGAACACACCCCTTTTATATAAACGGGTAGTATTTATTTGCGGGGCATTTTTGACTTTTTCGCATTTGACTGTATAACGCCCGCCACTTTGAAAAGCACCGCCCCTGGGGCTTTATTAGAACAATGCGGTAAGGCGCATGTAGAGTACATGGAACATGAAACATCTCCAAAAGGGTTGTACCTTTAACCACCACCCAAGTGGAATATTTAGAGAATAAAGGTATGATTTGGGAATCGGTACTCTCTCCTCTTTGTACGACGAATTGAAACCAAGGCGATACTCATAATTTGAGTGGAAGACGGGACGGTTCCTCAAAATCATACCTTTATTCTCATTCTTAAGAACATCTTTCCCATTTAAGTCATCTTTAACCCGATTTTGCGATACTTACTTTATCGGCTTTAATACAAGAAAGAACTCCCACCAACCACCCGTGACAACAACGAACACCATGAACGCACGATCATACCAAACGAGAGGGCAACGTTGCAGATACTCACAGCAACGTAGCGAAATGTCGGTATGACGCGAGCGCTTCAACCTAACATCAATACGCAGCGCGTACTACTTGGGTCCTTGTGATTGACCGCAGGAGCAGCAATTAAATTGCTTACATTTCACACAGCTGTTTAAGAATTTCTATAAAGGGGTGTTTATTTTCATATAAACTGACCATATGGACTATCCCATTTTCAATTTTACTCCCAAGGTGGAAGACTTGAAATTATGTTTTCCACCGAGAGGGGAAATGTGATTTCGCAATAGTCAATAATTTTTCATTGGGCGATTCCTCCCCCCCACCCAAAAAATAGCATGACATTTTTAAACATGCACGAAAAGAAAATCTCCAAGAATATCTTCAAGTGCTTGTTCCAATTAGTGTATCATGTTCTCTTTCTTGATTATGAGAGCTGCACTTGCATACACTCACTACCAAATTTTTAATTAGAACAAACTTGTGGTTTTGATGTAGAACAATACTGTCTTATTGCAAGCCTTATTCACTACTGTACTAATATTGACGGTTGGCCATCAAAACAGCATTTTTTTCTGTTTTGGAAAAATAATTAAGAAAGGCTGCAAATCTCAGAACAACAAGGGAGAAAATATGACTCTTCTGATATAAAACTGATACTACTGGTAAATCCGACAAGCACCTTTACGATGCATGTCAGATGATTAATTTGAGCTATGAACGCTTGATTATCAGACTTGATTTTTGTTATAAATTGTCACAATTTAGTTTTATAGAACGCTTTGAAACGCAACTACATTTAACCCAATTAGTTGAATTTTATCTAGTAAATGTATTGGTTGTACATGCAGGTAGCACTTTCTTGTAAATTTGCTTTGTGTTCTTTTGCAAGTTATATACAAATTCAATATAGGCTGGTATTTTGAGACCGTTTGTGCCCTGTAAACATAGTATGAAAATAGTTAATGAAAGTGACCTTTTTTGATCCGGTTTATATGAGGAATACTTTTGTGGAACCATTTTCAGTAGTTTTCGGCAAAGGGCCGGAAAATCAACACACTGCAGAGAAAGGGAAAATATAATGTATTTATCTAAAGCTGAAGGTAATACAAGCCTTGTGTTGCCATATATACTGATGTCTTCCTCTAGCATAATATTATGTATGTACTGTAGGAAAAGAAAGTAATCAACTTACTTTTCAATTTCATTTATGAATGCTACATTTTAATGATCTTGAATTATAAGGACGGAGATGTAAGTTATCAGTTACTATTTGCTGATATTATATTTGTCAGCAGATGGCTTTGAAAGCTCCAATAACTAACGGACCAAAAGCCTCATTTTTTAATCTTCGTTCGTGCAATCCAGATAATTACTCCGACCTCATGCCCATGTAGAATCAACATTTATTTCAACGGGAACTATTTTGAAATGTTATTTAAAAACAAAAAGCAGGGAATGGTAATCCCTCATTCCTGACTTCTCCTCCAAGGAGAGTGTTGCCCCCCCTCCTCTCCCTTGGAGCTGAAGTTTTTATAACAACACAAAATTGGCTACCCCCCATCCGTGACTTCTCCCCAGGGAGAGGTTGCCCCCCTCTCTCCCTTGGAGCTGAAGTTTTTAACACAAAATGGTCAGCAGCTGAGCTATGCAAAATTTTAACCATCTCTTTACCTTGAACCCTATTTAGATGATGTTATATTGTTATCGCCCTTTTTATCATTGGCAATTTTTGTTACAGTGAAAACCAATTTCTATTCCAAAATTGCTAGTTCAGAGCTGTTTTAATACCCCCGCTTCTTTTATATAAAAATTGCTGAATGCAGCAACGCTATACTGTTGCACCCCCTTACACCAGTAAAAGTGACAACCCACCTGTGGTCACACACCCCTCCCCATAATTACATGGGTATATCTTGTAGAGGAGATGTTTATTTCATATTAACTGACCATATGGGCTATTCCGTTTTCAATTTTTACTCCTACTGTGGAAGACCTCCATTAAGTTTTCGACAGAGAGAGGAAATGTGGATTTCAAATAGTCAATGATTTTTCATTTGCGATTCCTACTCCCCAAAAAATTGAGCATGACATTTTGGTAAGATGCACAGAACATCTCCAAGAAAATCTTAAATGTGCTTGTTCCAATTAAGTGTATCATGTTCTACTTGATTTGAGAGCCTGAAACTTGCATGCATACACTCACCACCAAGTTTTGTGGGAAACAAACTTGTGGCTTTGACGGTAGAAGCAATAATGCATATTGCAAAGCCCTATTCACTACTGTGCTAATATTGATGGTTGACCATTAAAAGATCAGTTTTTTTCTCTATCTTTGGAAAGAAAATTAATTTGAAGGCTGAAATTTCAGGATGACAATGAAAAAAAATACAGCCTTTCATCTGATATCAAAATTGATACTACTTCTGAGTAAGTTGGGGGAGTCTCAAAGATGACCAGAACAAGCACCTTTAAGATGCATGTCTAAGACTTTGTCTATAATATAATTTGAGCTCTGAATCTATCAAACTCAATTTTTGTTATATATGTGTGTCACAATTTTAGCTTTACCCTTGAAAACACATTTTAACCCAATTAGTTGGATTATTTCTAGTAAATGTATTGGTTGTACGTGTAGCACTTTTGCAAATTTGCTTGTATTTTTTTGCAAGTTTATATACAAATTCAGCTGGTATTATGAGACCGTTTGCGCCCTGTAAACATAGTATTATTAGATAATAGTTAATGAAAGTTGACTTTATTGATCCACTTTATGAGGAATACTTTTGTAATACCACTTTTCAGTATTTTTCACAAAGGGCCAGAAAATCAACACAGAGAAAGAGAAAATGTATTTATATAAACTGAAGATATTATAAGCCTAGTGCGATATATATGATGTCTTCCTCTGCATAATATTATATTGTACTGTAGGAAAAGAAAGTAATCAATTAATTTCAATTTCATTTATCGAATGCTTACATTTTATCTTGAAATATAAGGACGGTGATGTAAGTTATCAGTAGCTATTTGCTTTTATATCTCTTATTCAGCAGCATGGCTTTGAAAGCTCAAAATACGAACGGACCAAAAAGCCCATTTTTTTATCTTCGTGCATCTCCAGATAATTACTCCGACCTCAATGCCCATTTTAGAATCAATGCCCATTGATTCAAGGGAAACTATTTTGAAATGTTATTTAAAAACAGGGAATGGTAATCCCCATTCCTGACTTCTCCCAAATGGAGAGGTTGCCCCCCTCCTCTCCCTTGGAGCTGAAGTTTTTAACAACAAAATTGGCACCCCCCATCCGTGACTTCTCCCCAAGGGAGAGGTTGCCCCCTCCTCTCCCTTGGAGCTGAAGTTTTTAACAACAAAATGGGCACATTCCGAGCTATGCAAAATTTTAACCCATCTCTTTAACCCTATTTAGATGATGTTATATTGTATCGCACCTTTTTATCATTGGCAAGTTTGTTACATTTAAAACCAATTTTCTATTCCAAAATTGCTAGTTCAGAGCTGTTTTATAACCCCCCTTTTATATAAAAATTGCTGAAAATGCACCCGAGACTGTGGCACCCCCGTACACCAGTAAACAGTGACAACCCTACCTGTGGTCACCCCTCCCCAGTAATTACAATGGGTATATCTTGTAGAGGAGATTTTCTTCCATTCCGTACTTAGCCTATTGAAGTTATTGCAATCTGGTTCCATAATTAAGAAGGGTACTTCATTTATATGTTGTCAAATGAGATATAATTAGTTATTGTTATTGTGAATCCATTCCATAATTAAATTAGGGACTTCAGTTATATTGTTGCAGAATGGAGATAATAATATTAGTTATTGTTTATGTAGAATCCATTCCATATTAATTTAGGTACTTCATTTATATTGTTGCAGAATGAGATAATATTAGTTTTATTGTTATTGTAGAATGAAGGCTTATTTAATTGTGCTAGAATAGATTCTGCTCAAGCCTATGAAGCTTAACGCTAGTTCAAACCTTAGTATATTAGTTGGACAACAAATCATGCATACTTTAGCAGGTAGGTGACCGATACCCTGGTGAAATTTAAGGTCCAGGAAATTGTTTCATTTTGATGTTTTGAACAAAAACGTCTCCAAATGTGGATGACCACATTAAAGGTGCAACGAGAGATTTCAAATAACAGGTGTCCCAAAAAATGTGAAAATTCTGATTTTGGTACTGGGGTAAAGCTTTATATCAAAAGTATCCCCATCTCTAAGGATTAAGCTGAGAACTGTTTCTTTGGTACAGAAATTGGCAAATTTTTAATTTCATATTGGAGCAAATACAAATTCAGCCTATGTTTTCTATTGAAATATAAGCATATACAAATCACCTTTTGTTTTCATTTTAAGTTATTTCTGTAACCAAATGAAAGGTGGGGATCTATTGTGCATCTAATCTATATGAAATCACTACATATCACAGAAAATATGGATGACTTGAAATCTCTTGTTGCACCTTTAATTTACACATACTGTCCTCTAGGCTTATTTAGTACAAAATTTTGCTTCTACTGTCCAAACAGCTGGACCAATTAAAGGCTGACTCAGAAATTTCTGAATCATGTTTTTGGCACATACATAATGCTTGTCCACATACTAATCACTGTGTGAATGTGTGAAATAGCTAAGCTCAAATCGATATCCTTATATAGAAAATCACTACTTGGTAATAACATTCCGGATCCAGAATTTTGGTTATACACAATATCTTTGGTACTGTTATACTACACATGAATGTGTACTATATTAAAATGAAAAAAAAATCTGTTTCATCTCAAACTTTGGAATTTACCATTTTAGGTGATACCTTTATATTTTAATTAATAGACCAAAACATTTCAAAATCTCTGAGTCGGCCTTTAACTCCAAATGTGTAATCAGATGTTTTAGATTATATGCTTGCATATGAGGGAGAAAACATATGAATAATCGGACCATTATCGGGTCATCCTCCTTTAAGAGGAAAATCGGACACACCAAGTTTGAAAGTGACGATTTTGGCTTAAAGACCCAAGGGTAATTTCTGAGCAAATAAGTTAGCTATAACTTTATCAACAGAACCTGCCTACCCAATATACCAAATAAAACCCCCTGCAGAGATGTAACTTTCCAGAAATTTCTGGATTTCCGGATTTGGGGCCATAAATAAAAAAAATTCTGGAAATGTAAAAAACAAAAATAATAATTTTATTTTTTTTTTCAATTTCTGAGATCAAAGTGTTCATGATAAAGGTATAACTGCATCAAAAACACAAGTTTTAAGTACCAATTTATTTTGTAGAAGGGGTTTTGTACCCAAAAAATCACATAAGAAAATATGTTCCCCGGAGCTTCACCAGACGATACGCTAAAATTTGGCCTTCACGTCGGTTCAAATTTTGGATTTTCAGAAAATGGGACTGCTCCTCTGTTACATCTCTGCCCCTGCTTCCTAACTACCCCTGATGAACATTTTATATCAGCCCCTTCTTCTGAATGCAAGATCGCTCATTTGAATTATACTATACGTTGTAGAATGAATGATTCTTTAAATTGCACGAGAGTATAGCTTATTTCCAAGCTACCATGCTCAAGTTAGTCCCAGTCTTGATTTGTGTGAAAATATGTTGAATATTATTCAACAGGGCTCCATGGATTCTCGCCTTCAAAATGATTATGGACGTTATACTTATGATGTATGTATAATTTACATGTACAGTATTCTGTTGGGGTGGTGTATGCGGTGAGGGTTTTATAACGGGCTGTTTGCCCATTCATTTCTTTTTGCATGGCAAATTTTCCATATGTTTGAACTTGGAAAATATTATTTTAATGATGGTTCCTCAGAAGCCTTTAGGTTATTTAGGCAATGTTTATAAATTTAAGAATGAGGAGGTTGGGGATTTGTTTATAACATATTTGCAGGCTCCCTTCCTGCCCCCCATCCCCAATTGTCTAGCATTTTTTTAAGCATATTTAACATAAAATTATGCTTTCTCATTTATCAATGTAATGTTTGTCCAGGCACCTTATTCAGAGATGTAACTTTTCCGGAAATGTCATGATTTCCGGATTTTTGGCCATATTTTTTTTTCAATTTCTGAGATCAAAGTGTTAATGATAAAAGTAAAACTGCATCAAAACCCCAAGTTTTAAGTAACAATTTATTTTAGAGAAGGGGTCTTGTACCCTAATATCGCGAAAGAAAATATGTTCCATGGATCTTCACCGGATGCTACGCTAAAATTTGGCCTTGCCGCTGGTTCAAATTTTGGATTTTCAGGAAATGGGACTACACCTCAGTTACATCTCTGCTTATTGACAATATTGGCTACACATTGATTGAAAACATGGGCAGTTCTGAAACTGTCCATATCAAATACACAGCAAATTTATCACCTCCCCCCATTCAGAAATTTTGACCAGTCCCTTTAAGGAGCCATGTCTCCTTATGCTTTTTGTGTTGTCCTTGCTGAAACACAATCTCAGACTAATTCAAATCATGTCGACAGATATGGATTAGTCAAAATTGTTTGATTTTTTGATTAGATTGAGCACACGTCATAGTTGGTCTATTTGTATTAAAGAGACACTGGCACATTTGAAAAATAGTGCACCCTCAAGATTTTTCAAAATCAATATTTTTGCATGGTTGTAAAAGCTTTTATATACAAAAGCCCTCACCCAAAATGATTAAGACCAAATCAGCTTCCTTATGGGTAAACACAAAGATTTTGTAATTTAACGTCGCCGGCGACGTTAAATTCAGCAGACAACGGAAATGGCGTTTAATACAAGAACACGCACGCCGTATGCATGTTTCCCACGCTATGCACACTGTTTGACCGGTCTATAACCTTTGTGGTTTTAATATCAGTGAGTACGAGTCAAAAATATTCATGTAATATACACATTTGTTGATTAAAGTTATGGAAAACTTAAAGTTGGCCTACAAATTACCTGGATGTCTTTATCCTCATATCAATGTCCCTATCTGTTTTGGGGTATGTTATTTTTATGTGTAAAATATATCTCTGTTCTTCCAATGGCCTAGACTATCATTTGAGAGCAAATTGAAGAAATTTCATATTTTGTGAAAATGTGCCAGTGCCGCTTTAAACCATTCCAAACCCCAGTAAATTATATCACATGAGTCAGTAGCTTCAGAACAAACACCACTGACTGTAAGACTAGGCTTGTTTGTACTCATTTCAATGCATTTTTCATATAGGGTCATGAAAGTGCATAATTTTGGCATTAACAAAAGATTTGTTTAGCTCAATTGACTATAGCTAGTCAGAACTGCAGGGCTCAGTCATTAAGAAAGTCCTAACTGCAGAATTCTGCACCTTGGTGGGTTCCTAAATGGCAGCCGATGAATACACCCTAGGGTACCCAGGGGTGGTACTTAAATATGCCACTTCATATGCCTGATGCAGGTAAAATGGTTTCTATTGATATAGTTCAACCACCATTGTTGTCCCTAGGTAGGTTATCTATGGAACCATTTCATATTTACTAAATAATGTGTTTAAAGCCTGTGGGAATTTTGCTGTGTACATGGCACATCAAGTCAATGGTAGGTTGGCTTTGCATAACCTTATCATGTGACTCTCACATGACTCTCATGTGACTTTCATGTGACTCTCACATGACTCTCAATTGACACTGCATTTTGCCTGAAAATTTTCTTTTCCACTGGGGTTGGGGTACTTCAGGGCTGCTAACAATTGGATTTGGGGAGTATTGTTTTTAAATCTCCTCAATATATGGAGGAGGGCCGAAGTTGACCAAAATAGATGAAAATCTGTGGACATAATCCAGTTAACCACCGATGGGGAAAAGTGGACCTCGTTACCATGAGGATAGTTACATACAAATAGGACACGGTACATTTTACTGCAAGGGTACTTATAAAATGTGTAAAATTGCTTTTACATTTTGCTATCTCATTTAGCCTATCTTTTTTGCTCTTAAGCTGTGGTACTTTCATATCATCTATGCATATTGCTGTAAAATTGATGCAAATATTCATATTGTTCTAATTGCAAAAAAATCTTCTGGTTGTTTTCTCTTTTAAAGGTTTCTGTGGTATTATTATAATCATTCACATTTTCTGGTTATTCAACATTGGTTTAATGTTTATTACTACAATGTGGCTTCTTGAGTTGATTTGGATTTTTTCTCCTTTTCTCCATGTGAAAGTGTTTACTGGATCTATATTCTAAATTAAAATGGATCTTTATAAGGTTTACTAAATATCATCAGTATCTATTCTAAGTTACATTATTTTGGGGACTTGAATCATTTTTGGGTGCACTAATATTGATTGATTCCTAGCTTATTACTGAATCAAGCTTTTAACTTTCTTGCACTGGATATTATTTTTGCTCTTTAACATGGTTTACTAGAACACTATGGAATTTTTAATATTCATGTTTAAAAATGTTCACATAATGATGCCATTTTGTTTTCTAAGGTAAGTGACATGCTATCTACTGAAGATAGCACTGGTATGTATTGATGGTGTACAAAAATAAAAAAAACCTCATGTATGCACAGACAAAACACACAAAAGCACGCACACATAAACACGTATGCACACATACATGCACACACAAACACACACATATTACCAATTTTCTGAGGACACTTAACTTGAAGTGTTTGTCCTCAGAAAGGCAGTGCATGTTAAAAATGTCCCCAAAGAGCTTATTTGCATTTAACACATGGTCCTCAAGAGAACAGATTACGAAAGGTGTGTGTACATATGATACAATTAGCCCTATTAGTAATGAGTCTAATGCAGTTGGAGGGTCTAAATGGAGCATCTGAACAATTTTGAAAAAATATCATCCAGCAAAAAATAAACTGCTATGCAGCATGCCACAGGTTGACAGTTGTAAGTGGTGAAGGGAACTCAATAGACAGTAAACAAACAAACCCGATTCGCAGAATTTTACAGCGACGCCTACAGAAAATCTCAACCTATCCACCCACCCCAGTCTAAAACTGTAAAGTGTGATGTTTATTTGACAAAATGCAGTTTGCTTTAGAGGATGTATAATGGATTGGGTCAATGTTTTCCAGAATTTTCTCATCATTGTTTGGCTCCGTTTTTGCAAACTTGAAGCAGTTTTGGTATGACCTTCATATATGTAGACAGAGTTGGTCTACAGTAGACTTCAACTGAAAAATTATGTAACTAACGGTGATGAAAAAATTGTTTTACTGGCTGTCGGTCAGTTGGGTGATTTTTCTCCCCCTTGGGAGGTTAAAATTGGCGTAAATAGTCCCTAAATCTGAAACAAAAATCTTGAGAAAAAGTGAACAATTTTTACAAACATATTTTTTAACAAAAATTAACCAAAATTTATACATTTTCACCAAAAAAGGGCTGATTTTCCTTGATTTTTGCAAAACTAAAAAAAAGGAAACTTCAAAAATGCAAAATCTGGGTCGGTCAGGTCTGTTAAACATGTTTTTTTTTCGTCACCTTGCAAAAATATATATAAATCTCTCAATGGAAATCTTTTCACTATAGACTAATTCTGTGACATGAAGGATGAACCGAAAATGCAAATGGGTAAAGTCTAAATTGGCATTTTTTTATGTCACCTTGGAAATCTAAAGAGTGGGATTCTTAACAAACATACTTAGAGCATCTTGGTATAGTACTATGGTACATGTACTAACATATTTAACAAATCTTGATGTATTGACATCTGTGCATACATCACACCCTTCATGAAAATAAAGGTTTTTACACTAAATGTACCAACGGACCAGGTAACTTCTTTCAGTCAAGAAGATTATGGTATGTGTACCCGTTATTTAAGTCAGACTAAGCTACCATTTCTGCATATGTAAACTTTAACAGCAAAGAGGTTAACAATGTAACAGGGGACACCGAGTTCCAACTTAATGCAGTTATGAAATTACCTGCAAAAATGTTAGAATAAAACCATTCATTGCAAAATAAACCTGCTTTACAGTTCTGCATAATGTAGTATTTTTGCGGGTTTAATTGTACAACGAATGTGCTTCATTCTGGAAATGTCCTCATTAACGGAGCGGTCAAGCTTTAAAAAGTGCTCTAGTTTTCGAGTTACCCCTCCCCTCGGTACAACAAAACACAACCACCTTTATTTGAAGGATAAATATAGGAGATTTAAGAAAATGATGGTTGTGGTTGAAATGTTTGGTGGCAGGGATGCTTTCTAGTCCGAAAAATGCATTTTGGGCCTCAGATTAAGCAAAATTATTTTTTAAAGTAAAATATTACAATCTTGTTTTTATGGTATCCCTTTTGTTATTGGTATATGTTTTATACATTGCATAAAGGGTTCAGGTAATACTGGTTGTGGTGACATGTGATAAAAAGGATATTTTATCTAGGAAAAAGGGTGATTTTGGGGTCAAAATTCTAGACCCTTTATATATTGTATAAAACTGAAATCTATAAGATAAATGGTAGAGATTCATAGTATTGCATCATGATAAAATTGGTTTGCTAAGAAATTAATAAATCTTGATTTTCGTAATTTTTAAGCTCAAAAACGTTATTTTTTTACCCAAAAAACACCCTTGCCACCAAAGTTTTTGACCACAGCCATCATTTTTTTAAATTATGTGTTACTATCTTTCGATAGTGGTACAGTGGACCAGCGCTCGCCTCATAAGCATAAGGTTGTGGGTTCGAGCCCCGCTGTCGCCAATGTGTTGTGCACTTTGGGCAAGGCACTTTACCTCACTTGCCTCTCTCCACCCAGGAGTATAAATGGGTACCGGCATATGCTGGGAATGCAAAACAGACTCGCTGTGCGGGAGGAGTGGTGAACCCCCACAACAACATTATATGAGGGAGTCTGGCCCAAACGCCAATGACAGAGAGATGGGCACTCCGCCTGCGGGCGCACCATTTGCATTTTACCATCTTTCGAATAGAAGTGGTTACGTTTTGTTGTACCGAGGGGAGGGGTTGTCGACAATTTTGCAGTCCAAACCGCTCCACTACATGTCTATTTAAACACAAAAAACCCTGACTTTTGCACTCATTTACCCACATGGTACTAGTACTTAAAGCAATATTAGCACATTTTTTTGAAGAGCACCCCCAATTTTCAAAAATTTTGAGATTTTTACACGGTTGCATTGGTAACGGCTAGTAAACTATACGTGTGAATGGTTAAGCTCGAAAATGTCTATGTGTCACAAACGAAGGAATTTTGTAATTAGAATAATTAATATTGGGATCCCGATAATAATTCAACGGCTGCTGGAAACGGCCTTCCAATGTGAAATAGCCGGGAAATAGCGCCATGTACATATCTACGCTCATCCATTAGTTGGTTTTATTGGTTCAGGCAAGTCAAGTTAGAGGTTATATTTTCTTGAGGTGGCACTATTTCATCATAACCGGACATAAACGTAGCATTTCCAGCTCCGCCTTAAGTCCATTCTCTGGGATCCCAATTTTAATTACAAAATCGCTTATTCTATGATAATAAGCATGTCTTTGAGTATTATCGTTTGCAGGTATAGTTTCGTAGACAATTACCAACATAACTCTGCAAAATATCAAATTTTGAAAATTGGGGCGCTCTTCAAAAAATGTGCTAATATTGCTTTAAGGAATATTTTGCGTGATCATGAAAGGTTTGTGGTTCTCTAACTTCTTGAACACTTTTTATCCCTAAGTACTGACATGTGTTTAGTACAGTACAGTATTTGGCACATTGCAATGCATTGTGGGATTGATTAAAAACACCCTCTGTTGGTTGATAATACATCACTGTCTTTTAAATTCAGCTAATACTACTAATATAATTGCTAGCAAAAGTGTGGAAATAAAATCCTCAAAAAAAATCCCAGTACCTAGAAAACAGATGGCATTGTAATGCATGCAGAAAAGAAGATAATGTCATATTCAACAGGGCAGAACCACCTTGAGCGACTCGTTGGGTTTAGATCTGTATTTGCAACAAAAACACTCTCATTAGAACTTGACGT
>JAMKCH010023863.1:0-35284 GCA_023653785.1 Ophioderma brevispina
CCTCCCTCTTTATTAGCTCGGTGGGGTGATGATGAATGCAACACTTGCCTCTATTTTCTTATCTCTTTCTGTTTGGACTATAGAGCTCATGATCTGGTATGGTATGCGTAGCTTTCATTCATTTTTATACCTTATTGTATTGTAGACATGCCCCACGTGATGATTTCCTACCAATGGGATGCCAGGATAGAATGCTGAAGCTGAGAGATGAACTCACACGGGCTGGCTACGAGGTCTGGATGGACGTCGACCATATGGGTAATTAAATAATCATTTCGTTTTCTTTGCGATGGTTTCCTTGATCAATCGCAAATTATACACAGCCTTAGCAAATCGTCTAACATAATTTAAACGTAGATGACAAGTTGTCATACATTATCAGATGTGAAAATATTGACTATTGGACCATCAATGATCTGTAGGGATGGGAATTTCAGGGGGAGGGAACATGTTTTTTTTTAACATGGGTCCAAGATAAAAGGAATGCGTGTTTTGGCGGGGGAAGAAGAGGAGATCAATTGAAGAATTTCAATCAAGATAGCCAGAACGAAACGTGTTATTGGGCAAGCGAACGTGCGGCCGTGATACCAGTACCATCAGATTAAATTCATGATGCTGCTTCAGACCCGATTTTTATCGAAGAGATAACGCCACTACACTGTTAACAATTCCGTAAATTAAGAAAACAGGATTTCCGTAAATGTACGGAAAATTGTTTTAGAAAACAATAAAAATAAAAAACAAACAAACATAAAAATTGTTAATTTACGGAAATATTTCATAAAAATTTCTGGCAGCCAAATTTCCGGCCTTGTTTTTTGTGGTTCCGTAATTTTGAAAATTACGGAAAAATTCTGTTAAAATACAATTTTTTCCTAAATGAGACAAAATTTCGTAAAAGTACTGTCCAAGTTTCCGTTAATGACAGAACTTTTGTAATTTACCCTAAAAAGGTCCTGGAAAAATTCTGCTGCCAGAAATTCCGTAAATTTACGGATTTTTTTTTAGAAAGTGTCTATTGACACGATTATCGGGTCTAACGTCGCCGAATGGTATTGAACGCTCATCGGGCTGTGAGAAAGTGAATGGCTTAGGGAGATGATAGGCGTAATGTGAGGGGTGGCTTTATGAGAATTGGTTCGAAAATATGCTCCAGGGCACCCTATTGTCCACGACCATATGGTCCTGGCGCATAACTAATCTGGAAATCTGGTCCTGGAGCATAAATAATCTGGAAATTCTGGTCCTGGAGACTAAATATATGATCAAATAGGTCAAGGTACCGCATTTGCCATCTGGTCCGAGAGCATAAAGAAAAAAAGGAAACAATTTGGAATACGCTCCGGAGCATCTGGCGAGAAAAATATGTTCAAATACGGTCTGGACACCGACATTGTTATATGGGCCTGGACATAAAATAAAAAAGGAGCATATTGACTATGCTCCATGGAGCATATTGAACACACAAATGGTCCAGGCCTGAGCATATGGCACATATGCTCCTGGGCAGTGGAGAAATATTCTAAATCAAATACTGCTCAGGGCCATTTGCGCCTCTATGTCATGGAGCATGTGCAATAATTTGACTTAGCTTAGAAATATTTCTTCCAGCTGGTCAACCTCACGATCATCGTGTCAGATCCTCCGCCCGAAATGGCTATTGAAATGATCATAGTGTCTATAACCGTCGCCGAAATGGCTATTGACACGCTCATAGTGTCAATAAGTTCGCCCGAAATGGCTATTGACACGATTATCGTGTCAATAAGTTCGCCCGAAAGGGCTATGACCGATCATCGTGTTCAATAACGCGACCGACTGGCTTTGACACGATCATAGGTGTCAATATCCTCGCATTTTTTTTAACAGTTTGTAGATGTAGATGATGGACGTAATCTGGTGGGGCACGGTTATTATATTTAATCACCAAATTGTGTAAATTATTCGGAACACACCAACTACGGTTGAGGAAAAAAGGCTTGTTTACCCACAAGAATTTTGTCATCGTGAGCTGAGTCGTTAGCCTTGATACTAAGGGCAACTCTGGAGTTCGAAGCCAAATTTGCAAAATGTACATGTAGATTATGTCTTTGATGCATGCAGGTCTAGAATGTATCACCTCCACTTCTCTTTTCGTATGCCGATGAGCCTAAAGGTTTTGTCAAGGATGTTTCATAGAAGCTCGTGAAGGCTAGGGTCCATAAGCGATTCCCACATTCGGCTGCAAGTGCGCGTGTAGTCCGACTGGACATTATTATTTGTATTGGAAATGATAATTGTACAGCTAAATAGCAGCGTTAGTTCAATGAGGTAGATTTTGCGTATTATGAGTAATGGGTCTGGTCTTTATCGCAGTCTACAGAATTGGGGATGGAATACGAAGTTAATAAAGGGTTTGAGTTAAAACTGATCTCTTCAGCGGACTCGTCGTTTGCAGGAACAAGAGGGGGAAAGTTACTTTAATAGATCTGTATGTATTACCTTTGGACTATGTCGAAATTCTAGTACTAGGTACCACAATACCAGATGACAGAACGTGCACCTGGCATGAAATCGAGGTCTCGCAGGTAATATTTCAAATCCCGGTCAACTGTATTTTTGATTGAATAAAATATGGCCAATCAATTAATTATGAATTTCTCTACAGAAGGAAATATGGATGAGCGAATGGCCGAGGCCGTAGAGCAAGCTTCTGCCGTTCTCATGTGTTTTTCTAAGAAGTATCAAGAAAGTGAGAACTGCAAAAAAGGTATGTCGTTGCTGCGAATAGAAAGTAGTAATGTATACTTGACGAAACTGGTCATGGTAAACTTTCTATGTCAAAGTAGAAAGACATGCAGTTTTTCTGCATTTGAAGCAATTTGTTTACCCCTTCATATACTTCATATGATTTTCATTCAAGCGATCAATCCTTACATTTATCCATCCATCCCGTTTGTTCATCTGTCCGTCCCTTTATCCATCGATTCATCCGCCTTTATAAGCTTTATAACTGTTCTTGGTATTCAAACATGACCTGTGCCACTAAACCTAATTTGTTATTTGTATACGTGTATTATTGCGTAGAGCTTGTCTAGTATCAATGAGGTCATATAAACTTTCAATGAATATGCCGGGTGAATATGATGATAATTTATGTATGACAAATCCAAAATAGAATTACATTCTTTAACTTTCGACCTCTATGGCAGAGGTTTTTATCACGAGTGAATTCCACTGCCGATTTTCCGCGACGATCCACTCCTGATTTTGCTAGCAGTGGAAGTGGATTATGTACACTTGATCTAATGAGAAAACACATTCGTCTCTATTGATGACTTTGTTCCCCCGTTGTCTGATTTGAAGATTTAAAGATACGGAAGATTTAAAGATACGGAAAAAATCGCTGACAAGAAATTTACCAGGGCAAATAGAAAATCGTCAACTTCTGAATCCATAAATCGGCCATTACTGACCACGTTGCACAACAAAACCATCTCATTGATTGGGAAGAAGTAAAAATACTTGACAGACTCTAATTCCTTCTTAATAAAAATGTTTGCGTTGCCCTTCGCTTCCGCTTAAAATTATTTTATGAATTACTCCATTTGACAGTTTATATTCTCTCTCTCTCCTTTTATTTTCATGTGCCCTCCCCTCTCGCTTACATGTTTTCGTATTCCCCCTTAACCCCTCCATTCCCTTCAACTCCCCAATTCCCCCTGGCGTAAAAAATGACCATTCATTAGAGCGTCAACTGCACTTTAAGAGTTGTTTTCAGTGTTGCCAAAAACAATTTAGCTTAGGCGCGGCAATAACGGCAAATAATGCACACTGAATGACGTCATGAGACCACCCATGCATAGCCGCTGATATGCGTTTAACTGTATTATTACAGCTCTAGTATGTGAAACATTTTGGCAGTGGCGTAACAGCTTTTTGCAGGGGGGAAAGGGGGGACAGTATATCAAGGGGAAAACAGATTAAGTTGTAGTACAGTAAATAGGCTATGTTGTTTTCACTGTAATTCGTGCGTATATGCAGAAATCACTAATTTCACAGGGTGGAAGAGGGGAACAAAGATTACCACAGGGGGGGAAGTGCCCCGCCCATCTGGTTACCGCCCAACTCATTGAGGTTTGCAATTTGAAATTAGACTTGTCTGCATCGCCAGTGCAAGAGCATTGAGTCTTCGAAAAGCCTCTCTGAAATTAATTGTTTGCTTTACGTAAAAAAAGTGCCTCCCAAATAAGGTATTTTGAGTAGACACATATGAATCGGGTCCAAAATCATGGTTTAACAGACTCATATAGAGCTTGTTTTCTTTTGGGTACCTTTCACAGAAGCACAGTATGCCAACAGTCGCAAGAAAACACATTCGTGCCCTTAAGATATGAGGAGTACAAACCGACTAGTTGGCTCGGGACTTATGATCAACGCCTTACTTTATTACGACGTACAGACTGACCAGGCCATTTGTTTAAAAACCTGCCCAATATCATTCGGGATTCTTGGGATAACGAGGGGAGGCGCGAGACGCTTTGGGGTGAGTGAGTGGTACATCCTTTTAGAAAAAAAATAAAGGCCGTCTAGAACATTTTGTCGTTTTTATAAGCCCTCCCAGATAGTTACCTCCTGATGTCTTATTATTACATTATATTGTAACCAGTGCAACCAGAACTTAGAAGCCGATCTGCGAGGACCAACCATGGTTATAAGACGGGTCAAGTCAATTATCCTCTTCATGATTTGCAGAAGCCCAAAGATGGTGTTTCAAAGCAACGTCAGAGACGAGGAGCCAAGAACAACCTATCGAAGGGTTTTCCGTGATCAATCGTGATGATGTTGCGTTGGGTGAGATACTTGGAGGCGGTGGGTTCGGTACAGTGCACTTGGCTAGTCATAAACACTGGGGAGATGTCGCTGTCAAAGAATTCCGAAGTTTGTAAGTAAATTTATCGCAATAACCCCTTATATCCTATTAAAGATCCCAGGAAATGCAAATAGAATCGATGTGGTTTGTGTCAAGTCTACAAGGAGGGACCAGAAAGCATTCAATATTTAGGTTGGTGATGACATCATTTGTGGTATCATTGATTTTTCAGAGAGTAATAGAAAATTCCAGGTGACTGGTGTGAATCTATTCATGACACTGACTGAAAATCAATATTTTCACTAATGATGTCACTGGCAGTGCACGGACCGTATTCAATAGGCAACCATGTTGGTGGACAAGAGTAGACACATTCCAGGACTACAATACATTCACCTGTCAATGATCCCTGTGCAATCGCTAAACATGGATCGATTGACAGCTTAATGTATTGTAGACCTGGAATGTATGCATCTTGTCCACCAACATGTGTGGTGGCTGACGTCATATTGAATATGGTCTATTCTTTTTTTCTGACCCTGTTTATTGGAATGGAATGTCCCTCAAAGATTTGGAGTAGGTTTATCATCTCATTTCCTGGGACCTTTAAGAAAAGAAAGGGGGTGAGAAATATCTTCTCCACGAGCATGAGAGCAAAGATGATTATCTATTGTCTAATACCGCATAGAGGTCTTACACCTTTCGGATTAGCGGCCATCTTGCCGGGAATAGTAAAGTCCATTCCAAATTTCTGGAAACTTTCTAAATCTAAAGAACGACATGCATGTTGGATATGTATGCATAAAAAGTATGGGTCACACTTTGAATAGCACAAGTACTTTGAGGCCGGGTATTAAATTGATCTGAATGAGAAATACTACGGGAACTAACACCTTTTGTTATAGGTTATGCATGAGTGAGGTGAAAGACCTCTATTTTTTTTTACAAACTTGAAGCTCATTATGCCTTTAAGTGTATTGAAGTATGGTAAACAAAAGAATTTTGCATGACAAGAGAATGTAGCAGGCTATCTTAGGTTGACCGGTGTAACAAGAGTTTACTTGTAAATGAAAACTTTTGGCCCAAGAAAGGTTTTCATTGGGCAACGCAACTGAGGAACAAATTAGACGAAAAAATTGAATCAAAATACAAACAATACATGTGACCAATCATGCATGTGTGAAAAAAAGCCTGAATTAGAACAAAAGTTCTGGGTTAGGGCTAAGACACCAAGTGGGAAATGAACATGTATGATATAGGTCAATATGGGCATATCAATATTACAAGCAAAAACAGAAGCCGAAACATACATCTATGTGGAATCGGACAATGAGAAGAAACTGAAATATTCAACATAATGAAGTACAAAAATGAATTGTAAAATAAATAAAACCGTTAGAGGTGACTTCAAAAGTCAAATGTCGGCTTGTATGACCTTCCTTTTTGATTGATTTTCTCGTATTTGATTATTGCTTTACAAGCCTTGTATAAATATATTGTTGAGGGTATTCACCTGGTAATGAAATGAAATGAACTTCCGGAATAGAAGTCGAAGCCATTACTCTAAACTCGAGCTGTAACCAAAGCCTCTATGCTTCTATTGCCATTAATTCCGATCTCCTAAAGGACTCTTTTTAAACTTTCAGTTCTACATCAAAGAATATGATATAAATTAAGCTACAGTAAGCAAATAAAAACAATTATCGTTGATGACGACGGAAAAGGGTGACCATCGACTGACAAGTTTAATTTTACTCTTTTAGAGTACCGGAAGATGTCCGCCGAGAAGCAGAGAAGATGTGGCGCGCCATCTCCTCGCCTTATCTCGTCCGTATTATGGGCATCATAGATGAACCGCAACATCTTAGCATTGTCATGGAGTATTTTGAAAACGGTAATTTGACTCTCATCATCACATTTAGAGTTCTTTTTTTTTTTCCACTCGATTTTAAGTATTTGATTCATGATTTGTGATTATTTATTTATCTTGTGTGATTGTTATGAAATCTATTATTACATGAAAGAAAAAACTACGAATTTTTTCAATAACTATTTTGTAATTTTTATTATTTTGTATTACGCCAACGCCTAGGGAACCTGAAAGATTTCCGACGAAACTTTATGCATTCCGACGCATGCCTTGCGAGAAAGATACGGATGATATTAGACATGTCTCTTGGTATGAACTACCTACACACCTTAGTCACCTATCTTGCACCGGGATCTCAAACTCAGTAATATATTTGTAGGCAATGGTTTTGAAGCCAAAGGTAAGCCAAAAGACATAACATATCAGTAGAAACGTCAATATTTTACAAATGAAAGTCAGTATTTGCGTGTTCAAAATGTTTCTGGCCAAGGGAAATGTTGAGAAGTCAAACACAATTTAGTATGTTTTGAGAATATGTGTATTGCAGATCACTTCGCAACGTTCTTGAGCCCAATAATGCAGCTGTGTCAGTCTTTCTCCCGACTTTGTCTAAAGACTCGCTCACGCTTAGAAGTCCAGTTGCGGGCGGTCGTGATTGTTGTGACGTCGTGACGTCATGACGTCATTCTTCCCTCCCAATTAGAATATAAATTTGTGTGTAAAATGGCTACGACCGGATCAGACTAAAATCCCTCAACTGTACGTGTGAATGCACCCTAACCTTCAAACTTGTTTTTCAGAAAGTTTTCGCGCGATTTGAAACAAAGAGACCAAACTATAGCCAATTGCTATTTATTCTCGTCTTTAATTCTCTACAGATTGGCGACCTGGTCTAAGCCATTACCAAAGAAGGATCATCATTGATGTTGATTCTGCTTCTGGAACCTGCACGCATCTGCCTCCAGAGGCGCTATGTGGCAAAGGGAATAAATGAGGAACCCAAGACCCCAATTTTTTTTTTTTTTTGATATTTACACGTAAGTGTAATTTTTCCAGTTATTTATATTTTTGGAATGCTTAGGCAAACGGACAAGAGGGACCGCGAGGACACTCAACCGATTGTTAACTTTCACTGTTTCCCCAAGCAGCACTCGCCCAAGTATATCTATATAACTCTGGTACCAAGAGCTGGGGTTTCATATCATGTTAAGTCCATGCAATGTACATTTTTATCACGCGAAATTGAATGCGTAAGAAGATTGACGGTTCAAGGCTCGAGAGACGACGAGAACAACAGATGAGGGGAGAAGGAGGAAGCTGTAGGGCGTGTTTATGGATCCTCCTGCTCGTGATTTTTCACTACTGGTTCCGACTTCGATTATATCAGACGGAAGTTGACCATTGGTTGGCAAATACTAATTGAATTGTGCAGGATCATTGAATTGCTTCCCGGTTGTTTTTCTGAGCTTGGTAGCGTTTCTTAGACAGCTTGTGATTATTTAAACTTCTCCTGTCTTTCTCCTTATTTTCCCTAGCTTTGGGATCACTCTTCATCAACTCTTAAGTGGAGAGGACCCTTGGCCTGCATGTAAGTATTGATGACATGCCACCAGTATGTAATCAGCAGTAGCTTGGAAATGATTATGATAAATAATTTTATACATTTCTTTGTAAATTCTTTTCAGCTATTTCTTTACATTATTGCCTGTATCAGTACAGCATTTTTTTGTAAATAATATTTGTTTATATTACATATAGCCTCCTATATTTCGTACAAATATAAATTATAACAATATATATTATTTTAGTGACTGTTGTCATTCAATTTATTTTTTTATTATATAGAAGCTCGGAGAAACTGGCGAGCATAGAATTAAAGACGAAAAATAAACGGTCTCGAACCCGGTTCTCTCGCTATCTAGGCATGAGTTTTACCACTGGACCACAGAGAGTGTTTCTCCGAGCTTCTAGATAATATTTGTGTAATTGCTTTCTCGGGTTGTATCATTTACTTGATCCTCGCGTGCATTGAATTGAGTTTCGCTTCATCATAGATTCTGCTAGAATCATGCATGTAAGGCCCACCCATTCTAAAATATATAATTTATATTTTTATATAAACCATTATGTATACAAATATGATCTTATCACAGTCGCTAAAGCTTCTCAGATCAGTCAGTGGGTACAAGACGGTAATCGTCCAGACCCGGGTGCGATTCCTAGCAGTACCCCACCTGAGATTATTGCTATCATGAAGCAGTGCTGGACATCACGACCAAACGACAGACCGTCATTCCAAGGTAAAGGCAAAACCTGTATTGGGATAGCACGTTACTGTTGCAGATACTGCCAAGTTACACAGCGATGTAAAAAGGCAAATTCCAAGGGAGGATTGGAGAGACATGAGCTGCAAAGAACTGGTGCAGATCCTGCGACCAAATATATAGTCAAGAGCTGGCACCAACACAACACAACAAAACGGACACCAAAACAGTGATTCTTTTCTCTCAAAAATGCATACGTAGTGGTTTCGTCACCAAATTGCACTGGTCTTGACCATTCTTCATAATTATATATAAGAAAAAGATCCCAGGGGTACACATAATTGGTTAGAGCTAGGATGAGCCTCCAAGAATCTGAATTGAAAAGTGGATCCATACAGCTCTACTAATTTTCCTAGAGAGAAATTAATTCATCAGAATTTCTGGTGCATAAATTTTCGGCCAAATGTAACACAGCTTGCACAATTGTACTATTTTTTTCAAAATTGTAGGCATATTTCGAATATTTTTGCTCCACTGATATAAACCGGAATACACTTTTTTCGAGAAAATTAGAAAAAAAAAATTAAAAGAAAAATCCAGAAGTAGAAAAGGGATACCAAATGGCCCAAAATGAGACCGATGTTTGTTTTTCCTAGTGATCTATCGTTATAGCAAAAGTAATATATTTCCGAACTATAAGGGGTGTATGTTTCACCCTCCAGTTGCACGTCAATTGTGCTCGGTTGGAATTAGTTGCTATTGTTCTAAATAAATGAAACGTGGTCAAACCACCACTATCCCGCCAGTCAATAGCTGAGTTTTGAACCTCCCCTAATTGGTCTTCTTTAATCTCTTGGAAACCACTAACTTCTGTACTCTTTATTTTTGAAGTCTCCCCTGGTCTTCTTTACGCTCTTTTTCAAGCCTCCCCTGACTGCTCTTCTTTACTCTTTTTTTTCCAGAAATTCAGAAGCGTATTTCAGTACTATTCAACCAAAACCATAAATCCAGCTTACGAGCAGCAGACCAAGCGATAATGACTGAGATGAGCAAGGTAAGAAAAGGAATTCCAATCAACTTCTGTCTGGTACGAAAACTAAAAGAGAAACGTCATACTAAAGAGCCAACCCTAATCTACTAAAATTTTGTTTTAACTCATAGCCTTAATTACAATCAATAAAGCAGACTACTTAGCTTAAGGACAGATGTCAGAGGATAGAGGTTTCAATTTGGGTTTGATTAGTTGTAGATCGTTTCAGCGGTTTGGACTAGACAGAAATATTAAAAACGCAAGTTTTGAACTTGCCTGTTGTCCTAATCGCTTATCGCCTCCAGAGAAGCATGCTTCAATATATTTATAGTTTACAAAATTAAAACTGGGGCAATCTTTGAGTCCATATAATATAACAGTTGAACTGGACAGCAAGAATCATAGAATATTAATCCTCAACAAGAGTTGTAAAACTAATTATCTATAATCCAAATCCAGGTTGAAAAAGCCTCGTATAAAATAAAGAGAGGTGTGCAAACTGGTGGTTCGCATCTAGGTCATGCGACGTGACTGTGGGTACCGGACATGGTATGCGTGCTGCATGTCTACAGATAGTGGGATAGGTAAGTAGCGTCCTCCTGCAGCCATAAGAGTAATTCTAGAGTGTGTGGATTTTTAAATTCCAAGATTGTTGGCCTATTACCATAGAATGATAACATAGGGAAGATGTCCATAAAGCTATGCAGTGGCTGCTTCATGTTTTAAAACCGTACCCCCGACCTAAACCCAATATCCTTGCCCTACCCATGTCCTGCCCTTACCCTACCAGACCTTAACCTAGCTGCGTTAAACCAAACGTAACCCCTACCCCTATCCTTAGCCTACCCTTAGCCAAACCTTTAGTCCTAATCCAAATAGCAGTTCATGCTTCACTCCTGCTGAACGTATGATTTAGATATTTGCAAATATACAAATGACAAAGCACTGCTGATGATGACTGTTAGGTTTGTAAAGCCAGCTTCACAATTCTGAGTTGAAGCACTACTTGTGAAGCTTCGAAGGCTTTAAAACGAACTGCAAAAGTAAAAACCTCGGTGAGCTCAGTTGCTTCTAATCTAAATATCAAACAAGTATCCATTACTGAGAAAGGAAACATTTTACATGCTTTATTGCAGGTATTTCTGACACATCTAATCAAGGAGGTGCAACACAAGCGATCAATCTCATGACAAAAATTAACCAATTTGGTAAGGAAGGTGATGGTCCAGGTGATTTTAGTCGAGCTAGAGGCATAGCTGTTTCTCCAAATGGTGACATCATAATTGCTGATCCTACTAAAAAAGCAGTACAGATATTCACGCAAGATGGTCAGCACAAATTCACACTGAAATCGCCAGGTGGCACGCCAGAAGGAAAACTCAGAACACCACATGACGTTGCAGTGTCTTCTCAAGGTAAACTAATGGTGGTTGACCTCACAAAATTTGTCAAGATCTTTGACGCAGACGGCAAGTACCTACTGAGCTTCTTCACCATGGCAACACCTGCTGCGGATGAAAAGGTCGGCACTTACTGTATAGACATAGATAATCAAGGGCAGATGGTAGTTGGTAGTTATGAAAGGAAACTTATTACTATTCATAACTCCATTGATGGTAGTATCAAGGACCAATTCAACGTCAATGTGAAGCCCAACTTCCTTGCTGTGAACGGTAAGCAACAAATCATCATTGGCGATCCTAAAGGAAAGAAGGTATATGTGGTTAACTACTCTGGTCAGGAAGTCTTCTCCATCGACCCAGTGTTAGAAGGTGCTCCATGCATACCTCTAGGAGTAGCTTGCAATGCTCAAGATGACATATTCGTTGCGGTGGTTAAAATCAACAAGTCTGGCAAGGGCAAGGTGAATACGGGATGTATTCTGCAGTATAGCAACACTGGTCTGTTTAGAGCTTGTGTTGCTAGAGATATGTACTATCCAATGGGTATGTCATTTTCACAAGATGGGATGTTGCTGATGGTGGCTAACTTCAATTGTGGAGTGATATTTGAAACAAATCCAAAAGGGGAATAGACGTAGTATCAATTGCAAAACTGTTCAAAAACGGTGATTTTTGGCATTTGATAAGAAGATTTAAGTGCATGCAGCCAAGCAACAAAGAACGCCAATTTTAAAAGGACACTGAAGGCCCGTTTGACCTTTTAAGCTCTTTAAACCAGGCCCCAATACAGTGGTTTGTGAACGTGAAGGTGCATTTAAAGGTGGAATGGACTCCACAAGTCAGGCCCACGCCCACCATAGCATGGCTTGTTGTTAAGGGATTTATAGGGTTACTTGTACTCACGTGGGACAAGTAAGCCTTTTGCTTGCTTGATTTGATGGAAGTGTGATTTATTGGCTCGCAAAAATCGTTTATGTCTGTGTTATGATAAAAGCCTTACCACAAATAAGATTGGATTATGAGTTTCATATTATACGGTATACTCCACACAGCGCTAACATGGATAATGGTGGTTCATACTTCATCGGTAGACTTCGGCCGACGTTAGTCTTTCGACAGGCTTCAGTTCCAGATTGCATAAACATATGCGGTGCGTAAAATGCATGTTGGGAAAAGGCTAGCGTCTGAGGATCTGCAGGACGTCTGCGAAAAGTAGAACCCACATAACTTGCGTCATCGCGTAATTATTAGCAGCTGACAATTGCCAAATGTTCTAACTGTTGCACTAAATCGGAGGGAGCCATATGCATGCAAATAACTGCCACGAAGTTTACGTTTTACTTCAGGCCGCCGGCAGGACAAAGCTCATACCAACCTCGCACTTACCTTTTGCACAACCCCAATTATTGCCTATGTTATACAAAAAGTTATTTCCTCTGTGTAACTAATATTTAAAACAATTTTTTAAAAATGAGGATGATTTCAAGAAAGCACAGAACAATTCCAATAAAATTTTGCTGAAGTGATAGCCTCAAATTTTAGTCCGGCTATACATACAGCGCACGAGACGAGCTTAATGTGAAATTATATGACCAAAGACAAAACTCGTTGTACATGCAAATGATGGGCCCTGGATATGACGAAATTAAATTAATTTCGCCGATAATGTATGAAGTTAAGTAATTTCATTGATCAAACTTTTAATATATTGACCACAAGAGACGGAATTGTTTTAAACAGATGCATATTCCATTTTTTCGAGATGAAAACTAACTTAACGAGATATGGAAATGCAAATGAAATATTTTCAACTAACTGGGTGAAAACCTAAATATGGACATATTAGATATGATTTTTATGGTGGATCACTCATTTTGCGGTCTTAGTCAAGCCTTCTAGGAAGATGTGAGAGTCATACCCTCCAACCTAACCGATTTCTACAAGTCATTTCAGCACCTAAACAATGCCAAGCTAAAGAGATGAAAAAATAAGGTACAATGCGGACCAATGTTTAATTTTAAACGTGTTAATTTCTTTTCTTTTTACGTGTGGTACTATGCAAGGATTTTTTTTTACTCAAAATGTGCACAGTCTTGGCATCAGACGTAGTCTATTTTCTAGGCGCACTCATTAGGAGTTGCGGCACCATATAGGAGCAACCAATGCACGATTTCATGATACATCATGTGATGGAGGGTAGTCAAGGATACTCGATCACGTAATCATATGAAAAAGAGAACACTGTAATATGTGATTTGTGTGCTGCAGAGCATAAAATATACAGGATCAGATGATACTTATCATGTTCTCATACCCAAGTCAAGTCATATCTGCACATTGGGTGAATTCAAGTACGAAACCCCAGCTATGGCTGCCGCGCGTATGGAATTGGACAAAAATCCAAATTTTTTGGAGTATGGCAGCACGAGGCTTACACAAATGGCTTAGCGTGATGTCAGCTCGTGATGTCGATGATACAACGTTGTCTTATGGTGGGTTCATACTTCATAGTCAAAACGTTGGCCGTCGCGGGCATTTTCCAACATTGCTTTTTACGTAGCATTACGTTCACGCATCTGGCCGCACAAAGCATGTTCGATTTATCGACTGTCCCACAGTCTCGGCTCTTTCCTCGGATTCAGGGCAGTAGGTTCAATTAACATAAAATCAATATTTATTTATTGGAATTGCACTCACCAACAGGATGCATCGAAATTTATATTACAAAAAAAATAAAATTAAATATAAAAGCCTAAAAAAATCAGGGCTGGGCCCTCCTGCACCCAGGCGTGGGCATCGGTTCCTTTAATACATTTATGACCCGGCCGGTGGCGGCCAAGCTTCATTCAAGCGCAAAAAATGCCGAACGAGTCATTGGCCGAGCCTGAACAGTGACCGAAAATTGACGGAGCTGTTGAAAAGTCACGGTGCTGCCTGCGTTATAAATAGATCGGTGAATGGCCAGTGGGAATTTCCGTACGGAGCAGAGCCGATCTAAATTGCCTTGCTTTAGGCGGTGGTGGCTTAATCGTGCTGCAAAAACTATCATCAAATACTTTTTGCTAAAAACCGGACATGAGCAGGATTGCGACATACAAGTCAACGAATGATTCCCACGGTGGTGCATAGGCCAGTGCATAGGCTACCTGGGTACATGGTCCGCGCCCCGTCTGCCAGCTTAAATAGCGATGACCCTGCGATATGAACATGAGGTCAGCCAGCCTCGAGTCAAAAGGGATCCCGTGGTAACGTTATTTATACCAAAAAAATACTACTACACTGGAGTTGCTTTTCCACTCCAAACGGATTTTGAGTGGAAAAAATATGTAATTAAACATATTTTCGACTTTAGAAGATTGTAAAAGTTTCGTGATTACGTGTAAACCTATGGGAAACGGCAAAAAAAAAACGACGCTATCTTGGCCGGCGCCCCCCACTTGTTTTGAACAATGGACGCCCCCATAGCCATCATACGAACCAGCTGTCCAACTGAATTTAACAAAAATTCAAAATCAGAGAGATTGTAGTCTTCATTACAAGGTCGTTTATACCAAAGACCCTGAGAGGTATATGTTCGAAGGCTAGCGTCAGCCAGTGACGTACGGAGCCAATCGATCCAAAGGCGACAAAATTCCCAAGTCGTCCCGCCAATTCTTTTAAGTCGTCTCAGTGATTTGATCCAATTAAGTCCGAACTTGATGAAATTCGCGCCGTTTCGTCGAGTGCAAAAAAGTGCCAAAATTTACACTGATTTGAGCTAGTTTGCCAAATTTAGGTTGAAATAGGTCGAAATCCCCCAAAGTAAAGGAATGAAAATACCTATTTGGTCCCACATTGTCCCGCTTTTTCGAGCCAGAGGGGGCAACTGCCCTTCCCGTCGGTCGGTACGCCACTGAGCGTTCAGACGACGGCCGCGATGTATGAAGTATGAGGATACTATGACGATACGCTTCGGACAGACCTTCACAGAGTGTGACAGGGGAGAGCATTTAGTGCCAAAAAGCCCGAGGCGTCTGCCATCATGCATGTATTATTGATATGATGGAACTGTCTAGCGTGGTATCCTTTTTGTAGCAGATAGAAAGGTGTCCAAAATGTCACAAATTCAGATAACCAACATCATTGAAATTTAAATAATTAATACTCTATCAACTTTATGGGGATCTAGGAGACTGAACTAATATTATGAATTGTAAATCGTTCCTATTTTTAAAAACATTTTTTCCCTTGGAAACTGATAAAAGTTTTTTCATCAATATGTGCGTATATAATCTATTTAATAGTGTTTAGTTTATATCCTAATATTGTCACACAGTGAATGGAAATTAAACTTATTACACTGATGTCACTTTCATGTCTTTTCTCTTGCTGTTATTAATGGAGTAAAAAATGCGATTAAGAATTCAATTTGTGATTTTTGGGTGTGTCATGTGTGTATGTGGTGGTGTAGTGTGTGTGTATGTGTTTTGTTGGTACGTGTGTGAGCACACGTGAAATAAGTGGCACATGTATATACACTAAAACGAAACGTGAAATCCCTTCAATTTGATATATTTTACATCAAAAATAAACATATTGACAGAAAGGAGGGGGGGGGGCGTTTAATTTTTGCATGCGGCAGGCGCATATACTCGCTCAAAAGAGAATTTTGGTCAATTCTTGTCTTTTTCTGTATAAGCTTTTCAAATTATTTATTTTCATGCGATATTCAGAATCAGCGTAAACGGCATTTAAATGAGTACAAAGAAGCAACAGCCGCTGTTTTAGATGGGCTCCCAAATGACTACAGATATGGAAAGCATCTCAAAATGCCCACTGACTTATACAGAATGCACACCGGTTGCAAAAGAAGCTAGCTAAAGACATCCGTACATTATATAGGCTAATTTGTGTTTGAGGTTAATTGTAACAACAAAACTTGAAAACTAGTTCAAGTTTTCAAGTTGATCAGACAATTTTACAAGAAGAAAATACATGCATGAGGAATGAAACAATATAATAAGTGCTAGGACTACTGATAGCCAACCTCGGAGGGTTTATTTGCATCAGTAGCCCTTGTTAAACAAATTATAAAATTGACAAGAAAAGTTGATCAATCATATATAATAAGTACTTTATGCATCGATAAGGGCAAAAAAATGACCCAATCCCCCGCACCGCCACAAATCACGAAACTATAATTTTTCAATAGAAGGAGTGCACGCGTAATATGGGGCGGAGCGAAGGGTATAATGCAACCATGCCCGGCTACGAAAATGTACAAGATATTTAGAGAAAACAAAGATATGCAGGCGAATGCACATAAAAGATAATCAGATGAAATGTTTTGTGAGATATAAGTAGTATTGATAACCAAAAAAAAACAAACATAATAAAGACAACGCAACAGAAAACAAAAGTGGAAGAGAAGAAGAAACGAAAGAAGGGGAAAAGAGCTGGGAGGGGATGATATGGTCACGATCTTGCTCAGCGATGGAACTGCACTGGGATATGAGAGTGAAAGGAAACAGAGAAGTAAAAAGATGATGAGAGTAAAGTAGTTTAGAGGAGGAGGATGAGGTTGAGGGATGAAAAGTCAAGGGATTTAGAAGGAAGGAAGAGATTATGTCTTTAAGAGGCCAAGTAGGTATTGTTTGAGAGGTGATTTGAAAAGTTTTGATTATCAATGATATGATTGAATTTGGTAGTTCATTCCATGTTTTTGCACCATGGTACTGATTATAGTGTTTTTCCTTGGTAGATTTTGGTAGAGGAAGATGAAAATGACCAGCTTGTCTAGTATCATAATTATTGAATTGTCTAGTTGTCATGGAAATAATTTGTAAAATTTAAAGGCACTGTTAGTATGATTAAAGTCAGCATAAAGAGTGCTGTTTGTAAGGGTGTAATGTCAGTTATGTTTAGGTAATTGAGTGAATAAAAGAAAGGGAGTATGTGAGCCCTGTAGGGTGAGTTTGTGATGGTACGATAGCATTTTGGGTGGGTTAAGTTGATTGAGTCTGGACTGATAATTAGATGCCCAAATAATGTTACAATAAGTAAAAGAGGAAGCACAATAGTGTCGTATAGGGGTCGTAAGAGTAGGGGGGGAGGTGGTGTTTTGCTCTGTAGGATGGTGCCAAGGGGACAGTTCGATATCCGAGTGTCATTGATCCGAAAGGTTTTTCTCCCGAACGGTCATACTCCGAATTCATTACTCGCGAAAGGTCAGTTTCTCCGAAAATAAAGATCATTACTCCGAAAGGTTTTTATTCCGATCGATCATTTTCTCCGAAGGGTCATTACTCGAAGATTTTTTATTCCGAAGGGTCTTTATTCCGCAAATGAAATAAGGGCATTAATCAGAAAGTTATTTGATCCGAAAGGTTTACTCGAAAAGGTCATTTCGAAAGGTCGTTTCTACGAATTTTCGGAATATCGAACACCTTTCGGAGATTAAAACCTATTTTTTATTTTGATATAATATTTACTCCGAAAGGTCATTACTTCGAAAGGCCGTTTCTCCGAATTTCGGAATAGCGACTTTCACGGAATAAAACCTTTCGAGTAAAAACCAGTTTTTATTTCATAGTTTTTTTTTCTCATTACCCTGTGAAATGAGGGCGAAATGTGTTTATTTGGATGTTCATCGCGGAAAAGTTGCCCTATTTTGGTTGACCACATTTATTTTCATATTAAAATCATGTTTTTAGGTGTCACATAACACGGCTTGAAATATCTGGCGCAAAACGCAACAGAGAAGGGTTTTGGGGTGAAGGCCATTCTATCAAGATTCAATCGTTATACACTTAAATCGGGTTATCCCCTTTAACTTTAAAATGATGTCTAAAAATTCTGAAAAAACCGTAAATGACCTATCGAAGTAAAAATCCTATGAAATAATAAATTAGGTTTTTACTCCGAAAGGTTTTTATTCCGAAAGGTCGATATTCTGAAAATTCGGAGAAACGAACTTTCGGAGTAATGACCTTTCGGAGTAAATATCCTATGAAATAAAAAAATAGGTTTTTTACTCGAAAGGTTTTTGGTCGAAAGGTCGATACTTCCGAAAATTCGAGAAGAAGAAACGACCTTTCGGAGTAAGGACCCTTCGGAAAAAACTTTAGTGGAGCAGAGCAATGACCCTTTTTAGATTTCGGAATAATGACCTTTCGGACCAATTGCCGTTCGGATTAATTTACCCATCGGAGAAATAGACTTTCGAAGAAAAAACCATTCGGAGTAAATACCGTTCGGAATAAAGACCTGTCGGAGTAATAACCTTTCGGAACAAAACCGTTCGGACAAATGACACGTCGGAACATCGACCTGCACCCGGTGCCAATAGCATGAGAAGCCTTTGTGATTAAATTGTTGATGTGTTCGTTCCACGTTAGTTTATCATCAATAATAACGCCGAGGAATTTGGTACTATGAACTTGTGAAATAGGCTGACTGTCGATGATAACACTATTTTTATGGTTGGTATTGTGAGTTGAAAATAGCATATAGTTTGTTTTTTAAATATTGAGAGACAATTTATGTTTGCACGAAACCAATCAGTAATCTTAGTAAAGCTCAGATTTTTGTTTTGAGCGAAAAGGAGTATAAGTGGGATCTGAAGAGAAAGATATTTGTATAATCGGCAAAAAGAATAAGTTTTGAGTGACGAGTTCGAAACAAAGGCAATGTCATTCATATAAAGATGAAAAGCAACGGACCCCAATATTGAGCCTTGGGGAACCCCGGACGGTAAATTATGCCTTGGCCGAATTTCTGGAGGGCGTACACAGAGTGCGTACGGTTTGTGAGGTAATTTATGAACCAATCCAAGGTATACCCCGTACCCGTAGTTGAAAAGGAGTTCTAGTTGGGCTCTTTATTGAAATGGCGCGGTATAAAAATCCTATGTAGTTGTATGTTGTGTATTATGTATGATCTGAGAGCAAGATATTTGTATAATCGGCAACCGAATAAGTTTGAGTGAGTCGGAAACAGAGGCATGTCATTCATATAAATGATTTGAAAAGCCACTGACCCCCATATTGAGCCTTGTGGAACCCCGACGGTAATTTCTGCCTTGGCGAATTCTGAGTGGACGCGTACAAGATTGGTACGGTTTGTGAGGTATTTTGAACCATCCAAGGCTATACCACGGACACCGTAGTGTGAAGCTTTTGGAGGAGAATATCATGGTCTATGGTTATCGAACGTGGAGAGGTTCCAGAAAAAATATCCCATGGATGTTTTCTTATTTTTTGGGCTTGTGTGAGGTTAGTTGTCAATTCTAGAAGAGACATATATGTAGATCGTTTAGGCCATAAATCCATTACTGTGCGTCTAAGAGGATATTGTGTTGATTCAGAAAATGTAAAAATTAGGGCGATTGTGCCAATGATTTTTGTCTCGCCTGAAATTTGTTCGGCAGAGACTTATAATCACTTTTCTGTCTGTTCTGTTGTCTGTCTGTCTGTCATGCTGTCGTCGCCTGACGTCCGTGTTCACGGGGATGTGTACGATTTATCTGGCGTTCCGCGTAAGGCTAGATGATGGAACTGGTGGAAAGAAGCGGGATAAAGAGCTCTCGACCTGAGTAGATTTTGGCGTTTTTTTAAAATAGCTAATTAGTATTAATTTGCAAATTAACGAAATTTCCCGCAAGGCTTGTGTACAAGTTTCTGGAGTTCCGTAACTCGTAAGGCGTATAATGAATAAGGCGTATAATGATGAAACATGGTGGAAGGGTGTGGGGCTACATATTCTCGAACTGATTAGATTTCGGGCGTATTTCAGGGCAAATTAAGTATGCAAATGAGCTAATTACTATGCAAAAAACAGCGTAAATTGCTATAATTTGAATACATGGGATACGGAAAAATTCCTTCACTGTATGAAAGCCTATCATGGTGAGCATCGTTTTTCCAATATGAGCGTGTGTGCTTAACAGCGGCTTATCTATGCAAATGAGCTAATGTAAATATGCCGTAATTAATGTATCTCTGAAACCGTATATCGGATAGGCAATTCCTTGCGATTTGCATGGAAAGAATACTATGCCATGCATCTTGGTGAAATATTAATTGGGGTCAAAGGGCATGTGGGCCCGATTATAATGAAAGGGGCATTGTTTGTGCAATTGATCTAATTAAATATGCGTCGTAATTTGTATCGAATAAATGTTACATGGGATATGCAAAATTCCTCGGCTACATGAGACTACTATAGGGTAACATCTTTTGGGTGTGAATAAATAAGTTTGGTCAAAATGCATGTGGGCCACTTAAAGGGGCATTCTTTGATTATTTTAAAATTGCAAATAAGCTAAAGCTTGTCCATTCAACCAAATTTTCTCAGTTTTTCAATGGTCAGTGTGAAAATACTACACCTTCAAAAAAATTGATTCAGGAGTTTGTTAACCTTACAATATTATTAGGTCGCATGTGTGTATTTGCAGGATATGGCGTGTGTTGATTTGGGGGTGTACAAAACAGGTGACAAAACAACAAGAGGAGTATCAAGAAGGGGGGGGGGGGAGTACACCACAACAAGGGTATTACATCAATAATATAGCTAGATCAGTGCCCATGTTTTCATGAAATTGGTTTTTTTTTTTCTACTTCTGGTCAGTCTTTTGGGTTGCCCAGCCTGTTTACATTATTGGAAAATGTGAAAATAACGCAAAAAATGTGGATTTCACCACTTCGGGACCCGTAAGGCGCTCCTCAAATTTAAAAGTGGGTACATGATTTTTCAAAAATAGTGTTGCCAATTTGAATTACATTTGCATTATTTTTTACTAAATTTAGTGATTTTAGGATTTTTCATTGACTTTTTCATGATTAATTATCTACAATGGAAAAATGTTGTGGACCTGGGGTGGTGGTTGCAAATGAAAGAGAAGGAAATAAAGAATACTATCAAATGAAAACCCGGGGGGTGGCTTACTCCGAACCATATCTTGGTTATGATTATATTGGGGGACATTTCAAATTAAATCTCCCAAACCGGAAGATGTTGTGACCTCTATGGTAGTATCAATGAAAGAGTGAGACGTATAGATTTACTATAAATGCAAAAACTCGGGGGTGATACTCCTAAACATCTCTTACTTTGTTGCTCATTGTGGGGGGACTTTTCAAGATTAATCTCCACAATGGAAAATGTTGTGACCCTAGGGTGGGTCAAAATGAAAGAGTGAGAAAAAAAATAAAAAAAATACTATCAAATGCAAACCCGGGGGGCTACTCTAAACATCTTAGTTATAATGCTCTTGTTGAGGACTTTGCATGATTAAATCTCCACAATGGAAAATGTTGTGACCCCTGGGTTGGTGTCCATGATAAGAGCAGGGGAAGTAAAGAATACTATAAAAAAAAAAAAAATGCAAAACCAGGGGTGTGTGCTAGGCCTAAACATTTGACTTATGCTCGTGGGGGTGTTGCAACTTGCAAGATGATATCTTCACAATGGAAAATGTTGGACCCCTAGGTGGTGTCAAATGAAATAGTGGGAAGTAAACTAGTTAGAAAATGGAAGTTTTATCTGGTTGCACAACTTTTTTGGGGACACCCTGGACTCGCACAGTTGCACTCTGGTTGCTGCTTTTTGTACAATTAGGGCGCGGAAAGCAGGCCGGGGAAAAGCTGTGGTTCGAGGAACCGCTTGGTTTCAAGAATCTTTGAGAAGCATGGGAGGGACAGATAGACCTATAGTGTTGTAATGTCTGAGGATCTTTACTTTTAAATTGGAATAACTAGGCAATTTTAGATCATGGGAAACGACGCCGTGCAAGAGATTGATTGATAGTACAGAAGTGGAGTTATAATGTGATCAAATGTTTATTAGCAAAACCCGGATCGATAGTATCAATCCCAGGCAACTTTGCCGGGGTTTAACAGGTTACGGAGTTTGTATAATACATCAGCAGAAACTGGATGGATGAAAAATGGAGTTTGAAGCTATTATTTAGATGGTGATGGAATGGTTTTTGGGGGAGGGATCTTTGCAGCCAGATTTTTTACCAAGGTTGTAAAGAATCATTAAAAGTGCGGGTGATATCAAAAGGATCAGTAATGTTGTTTTTGTTGTAGGTAAAGGTGTTGGGAAGATTGTCACCCTTTGTTTTTTCTACCTATGAGGTATTAAGAAATTTCCAAGTTTTTTTTAAATTAATATTTGCATTTTCTTTTTTTGTTAACATTTCAATATTAATGTCTTCTTTGCATATCGTATGGTGTGTGTTCATCTGTCAGTTTTTTTCTGAGATACGCTTTATAGAGATATGTACGCTGATCGATTAGCATAACCTTCGTTCGACAGTTTTCTTATGAATCGTGTGAAGTGTTCACACCACACCCACACACACATTCTCGTCTCATGCAATTTTGTGATGAAAGAACCTGCTTATTGATCGATTTGAATGTTGATTTATAATCCATCTGAAGGGAACTTGCAGATATCAGCAATGAAACTGGGATCTGTTGAACCAGAGGAGAGCCGACGACATCCAGAAATCCGACTTCACGATATCGATTTCGCCGATGACATTGCTCTCTAAGCGTCATCATTAACAAAGCAGAAACTCCGTTACCAGAGTGTTGAGGCAGCTCAATGCAGTTGGTCTACACGTGAATGAGGGGAAAACTAAAACCCTTTGGTAAATATTCCATAGTCAGCCGTGTTAAGACCATCAACGGAGTGGAATTCAAAATGATACTGACTTCAAATACCTTGTTCATATATTACCCGATTCTTTCATGACTTCAAAACGTGGGAAAGCACAAGCATTGGGTCGCCTGCAAAAAATCCAACAGATCGGGACAATCTCGTGGATCGAAGGACTAAAATCAGGTTTCAAAGCCTGTTGGAAAGCTTCTTTGTATGGTCTCAGAAAAACTGGACAATCCAAAGAAAATGGAAGATCGCATAAAACGGGTGCTACACTCAACTTTAACGAAGAGTGCTCGACATCAGGAAGGATCATATTCCAAACACCAAAGTATGCGGTGATATCCATCCAATATCTTCAAACAATCAGGCAACGCAGTTTATGTTTTCTGGTTCACTGACATCCGCACCACCCGACCAACCCATCTCCCACTTGATTTTCTTGGCTCATCCCGCGGTGGAAAAAAATAAGCAGAGGCAGAAGTCCCCTTTAGTACACTGACACCATCAGAGCGTCTCAATTAGATCTTACAAAGATTCCAATCATTCATGAATGACAGAGATATCTGGTTCGAACATGTAGTCAGTGCTTCTTCCATTCCGTCCACGGACGACGATGATGATGATGAGGACGGGGAATTTAACCTGGGAATCTGCTGTTTACTTTGGAGTTTTAACTACTGTATTCTCCAATTTTGAGTTTTTTGTGGGATTTTTTCTTTCACCTATGTTGTTCCTTTGAATAACTTGGACTTGTTACTGTGATTCACATACCCCTGTATTGATTTAGTGATTGGCATCCTTGCCTCTAAACAATAGACTAGACAAAAGCTGCACAATGGATTCTCCAAGTCATCACCCTTTCAACTCGCCTGATACAACTCTGAGCACTGCAGAATTTGAAGGATCTACTGACACTGACATTTCCTATGTTCCATGTGATATTTGGGAAATTTTCAGTAGGTATCGTTCATATACTATGAAAGTCAAGAATGAGAAGGCTTTTGAATGTCTGGAAGCCCTAGTGTGTGATTTTATATGGTGCTCCACAGAACATGATATCTAATAGTAACATCTAGAGGAGTCAGTTATCAACAACTAATGGTAGCACATCTGTTACCATTACTTTCTACAAGTCTACAAGCTTCTACACTTCTTATTAGAATTCAAGGACCTGGCTATGATCTATGGAAGAATACAATCTTGCTATCTCTTGCTCAGCAAGTCATGATAGCCCTGGACAGGCCTACATGTAGTCATCTCCACCTCGTGAGTGCCTATTCAGCCAACCAAATTGAGTAACCTGCAGTCCTCTTATGTTTCTTCTGAGAGTGTATCCCCATCTCATTCTATGGACATATGTCATGATCCACCACTTCTCTATAAACTGATTTCTTCTACTGAACATAGAGCAAAAACTGAGGAAAATGACAAGCTACATCTACAAGTGACGATAAAGAAGTCAAAATACAGCTTATGTCTTCAAGGATTAGTGAAGTGGACTTGCTGGAGTTTGAAGCAGAATGCAACATGAAACTGTTGGAAGCCACTGAGGCTAAGTTTGATGAAGAGCGTCAGCAGCTGCTGCGTCAAATTCAGGAGCTAGCAATTGATAATTCCCAACAGGCTGCAAATGATGCTTCTAAGACCTATAGAGATGTTTTATTATCTACTCCTGTTAGAACTGAAATTCCCTCTCCTTCCCGGACAAATCTAGCATCAGTAATATCGTCATCACCACCATCATCACCTTCTGATTCTGAATGGACAGCTGTCCAGGGCAGCAAGTCATCAACTCCTGTGGTATGCACAAAATCTGTGAGCACATCAAACAGATTTAGTCTACTGCCTGATGAGATGGATGGTAATGTGGCTCAAAATGCTCGATCAAAGTCGCCTTTGCCTACTTTGTGTACTTCAAGGAGAACCAATACAAAGAAGCAAGAGTCATCCAGAAAAAATCCTCAGCATGGTAGCCATCAGTTTCACTCAAGAAAGAATGTACCACATGTTGTTATATTGGTGATTCAATTTCCAGGAGAATTGAGGGAAAGCGTCTCTCAAATAGAGCCCAAGTGGAGAACTTTAGTGTTGGCGGTCGGAAAATTGAGCAGGTTTGCAAGGACATTGAACACAACAAGACAAATGTTGCTATTGCGGATTCTGTTGTCATTCATGTTGGAACAAACAATTTGCCAAAGGAGTCCTGTAGATAGTATATGTGCTAAAATTAGCAAGTTGGATATGTGTCTAAGGGAACATGTGCCTGAAACATGTGAAGTTGCCATTTCATCTATCATTATGAGAACTGATGATCCCAGTCTTTCATCCAAGTCAGATTCTGTGAACACTGCTTTTTCTGAGCTTTGTGAGAGGAACAAGTGGACTTTCATTGACAATTCAGCCATTAAGGATTTGAACAGAGATGGACTACATCCAAACAATAGGGGTTTAAGTTTTTTGGCTAGGAACTACCAAGATTTTCTTCGATGTGCACATCCCTCCCTTTTTCGGCAGGGTCGAAAGAAATCTTACCATCGCAAACCCAATCCTGTCAGAAATCAACTAAGAAAGCTTAGAAGTGCACCAGCTTGGTTGACTTATCGTATGGGGATGCCGCAGCACCTGAGATAACTGTTAGTGATACAAATGAACACTTTAATGACTTGAGTGATATATTGAATGATGGCAGTAATGTTACTTTTCATGACAAGCTTGACATGACAAAAGACTTCATGAATGAGCTGGTCAATATTAACAGTAGTAGTACTAATGATGTGAGAGATGATTTTGTTTCCGATATTTTATGTCATAATGGTAGTCCTTTCTGTCATTTGCTGGTGATTTTGAGGATATTACTGGGTCAACTCATGTAAGTGATGGGCCTACATGGAATACCACATTAAAATCTGTTGATGTCTCATGTAGGCCTATCACTTGTGATGACCATAGTGTATCTGGGTCATTGGCAAATGATAATGATCCTCATTTAAATGAAGATGCATCTACGAGTTCTACAGATTGTGAAGAGTTACGATGTACAAGAATAGTCAGGATTATGATGGGTTTAACGTTAGATTTATTCTGTTCTTGGGTTACAGTGTGGGATACAGGAGACACATTTGGACATTCGTGTTTACCAAACATTAATGAACGCTAGAGGGCGTAATCCCACCCAATTATTAGTCAGGGGGTTGTCTGACAGGCTGGCACTGATTGGGAAATGTGAACTCATCACATCTGCCTTTTTAAAGAAAGGTAAGATACAATTAACCAAACTAAGTGATGATTAAACTGATCATGTGCCAGTTTCACTTAAAGTTCCAGTTGCGTGTGAAAACATAAGAGTCGTATATCACTTTGTCTTGAAGAGTCTTAAATTCTCTATGCTATTAAATATTGCTTTAGGAGTCCGAGTCTCAAATCAAGTTAAATCACACAATGCTGATGCATTCATCAACTTTCACAATTCCAATTGAATGCTTCAAATTTTACTACATGGCAATCCACAAGGTTGTATTAAAGTTTTATCTAACTTTTACCTTTTTTGACTAATATAAAACAATGTGAAAACGAAAACAAGTGTCCAAAACTGTGCATTAATGAAGATAATCTTGTGGAGTACCATCATTTTATAGAAAAATCACTGGAGTACATTACAGTACTCGGTGTGGGTAACAAGGGATTATTATCCCTTTAAGCCACGGTACCGCACATATCTAACAATAACAAATGTACATGAAGATCCGTGGTCATAAACATTTGTGCCAGTCGTCATCGTTGAACCATGTAGTTAAGCCCAAGGTGCATGTAAATGTGTGTTATTAATACTGGATGCGTGTGTCATCGGTCAGATTTGTTTTCTATAAAATACAATAAAACTATGAATGGCATAATCTGCAATAACTAACGGGCCCAATGTTGTGATCCATGTATTTGCATACTGGTTGGTGTAGTAAAACTAGTGGCATAGTCAGAGTACCTGGGGTTGGGCTTTGAAACTCGACCAGAACGAGTGACTACTGGTGGTGTACTGCTGGTTTTTGTGGCAACTTGTTGTGGGTCTAGGAGCCTGAAGGAACAGCTGGCGTTGCTGCCGTGCTGCTCTGGGAGCTTCGAAAGCTAGTGTTGCTGCGGTGTGTTGGTCCGGGAGCTTGCTGCAGTGCTGCTGTAACATTATGTTCACTTTTCTGCAGTTTTGACTGGTTTTCTGGGAGCTGGTTCATTAACAAGCAAAAGATGTCGGCTGTTTCTGCGATATTTCAGTTCCATTTGCTTTCACGACATAGGAATCTGGGATCACCAGACGGTCGCACTACGACGCTATTGGATCAAAACCTTTCGTCGTTTGCATGCGCACCCGTTTTGACAGGTTTCAGCGGTTGAATTGGCTGGCTGTTTTGTCATACTACGATTTTGCACTGTTGTCGTCGCTTTTCCAGGTGTTGCTTAACGTGCGCTTTCACTTTGGGTTTGAGGAGACGTACAGTTGCCGGGATCGTGTCAGAAGACGCCAGACCTGAGTCCTTGCGCTAGGGAGTCCAAGATCTGGAGTGGTCGGAACATTCAGTCGTTCATAGATTGAGATGCAAGTCTGACTGTTCTCGCTTATTTTTTTCCTCTAAGATCTGCTTTGCGCGGTTTACTGCACTTTCGGCGAGTGCCGTTCGACTGCGAAAATTGGGGGCTGCTGGTGACATGACGAAAATCGTAGTTTTGGCGAAATCCGCGAACTCTTGGCATGAAATTGTCGAGCATTGTCACTTATTACAGTCCTTGGTATGCCATGAGTACAAAAAGACGTTTCAAGATCTGAATCACCGAATGTGACTGAGGTCTGGGAGTGATCCATATCAACCCTCCGTTGTACTGAGTCACCAATCGCTACGTAGGACTCCGTTCCACTGGAATAAGTCAATGCGCCAACATGTTCCCATGTGTAGACTAGGTACGGGATACTGTGCAAGGGCTCTTTCTGCTGATGGGGCTTTGTACTATTGCAGATGCTACAACTTACACGAGTTTTTCTAGTCTTGACACATGTAAGTCCAAATCACTATGTCTCGTGCCCTGCGCTTAGTCGCACACAACCGATGTGGCCATCAGGTATATCTTTGCGTACGTAGCTTGTAATGAGTGCGGAATGACGACTTTCAATCCTTCATAACGATGTTTTTTTTCCCCCCATAGCCAATGGGGTCGATCGTCGTAAATGTAAAAATGGTCTATTTCTGTAGGTAGACTACGGGGCGTTTGGCCAACCATGTTTGATGTTTCCATTAGCTTCTGCAGAACTGGTCAGCGGTTTTGCAGTTATCAGCTCGTCTTGCCTGGAAGCTATCGGCAGTACGTCATAACTCAACTTGTCCACTTCCTCGTCGACTTTGCTTCATTCCACTGCGAGGGGCTCTCGACAGGGTATCTGCGACAAATAACTCTGCGCCTTTCTTGTAGACTACATGAGGTTGAATTCTGAAGCTGCAGATCATTGGGCGCTGAAGTCGAGCAGGTACTGAATGCATAGGCTTGTTCATAATCGTCACAAGGGGCTTGTGGTCTGTTTCCACTATAGTAGTTTCCCCGTAGATGGATCCGTATAATTTGTGGCATTCGAACACTATGCAATTAGTTCCTTTTCGCATTTGAGCATGTTCTGCTCACAGGGTCATGGTACGCGATGCGTATGGCAATTTGTTCTCTTTCTGGAGACCAGCCGCTCCGAGCAAACTTGATTGCTCACATGTGAGGGTGAACGGTCTCTTGCACGTCGTAGTATCTCAACATGGGGGCATTGCTGATCTGTGTTTCAAACGCTCAAATGCCTGCTGGTGGTGTTCAGCCAGCAGTGTGTGTCTTTCCGTGTCAAATCGCGAGCGGTGCTGCAATCTCGCTGAGATTTGGGATAAATTTTGACAAGTAGACGATCATACCCAAAATGCGCTGGAGAGCTGCAACATTGTCTTGTGGGGGTATTTCATTGGATAGCCTTCACTTTATCTGGGTCTGGTTGAAGTCCTTTGCCTTGTGACAATTGTCCCACATATTTCACTTCATCTCCTTGAAATTTGCACTTTTGCGGATTGAGTTTGAGATCACCTCACGAGCACGGTTCAACACTTACGGAGATTTTCATCATGTTCTTGTTGGTCGCTTCCACCAATGATGATATCGTCCACTATGATAGAACAGGGCATGTCCACAAACAAATGGTCCATAGCTCGTTGGAAATACATCGACGCAAGAACAAATTCCATAGCGCATACGTAGAAAGCGTATCTACGTCCGGTGTGCTAAACGTTGTCATGAGTGATGACTGGTGGTCTAAGGGTATTTGCCAAAGAGCTCTTGCATCAATACCGTAAACCCTGGCTCCTTGCAATTTTTGATGCTACCTCCTCTACAGTTTTTTTCATTGGATGATGGGGACGCTTCAGTGCCTTGTTGAGGTCCATTGGATCATAAAAGCCGGATTGGTGACCGTCTTTTTTGGGGTTGGGGAAAGTTGCCACCATGGACGAAATCCACTCAGTTGGTGTGGCTGTGGGAGCAATGACGCCTAATGCTGCCATTCTATCAAGTTCTTCTTTAATCTTGTTCTCCATAGCTGCTGGGACTCTGCGTGTTGGACGGATCACTGGAATGACGGTGTCCCTCTAAAGTCATTGTGTAAGGATCACACACACAGTGGAGCGCTGGCCAAGGAGAACATGCAAAGAGAGCTGGGTACTCTACAAATGCATCTATAGCAGAGTTCTAACTTCAGACCATCAGGGTGCAGGTCCCATAAGGTGATCATTCAGCTTCAAGCAACCGACTAGACCTAAATTGCTTTCCGGGTCGATCAACAATGTGAAATTGTAGATCATGGTCATTTACTGACAGAGTAGCTATCCCAATGGGTAGGGAATGAATGCAACGCACCAAAGGCTGTTAGGCTAGTTTGGTGTGTGCAGTCCAATGCAATCAGTTTGCCGATGGGTTAAAGTATGCATAGGCAGTACGTTGCACTTGGCGGCCGGTGTCTAATTTCAGTCTTAATTTGTGTAACCGTTGAGTTTGACATAGCAAAAATCTCATTCGTGAGATCCCACTGGATGTGATCCCATAATGTTAAACTTCCTGTGGGTGTAATTCCTCTGGGGATATAGTGTGCTGATGCAGAAGTGGTACAACTACCATCATCTACGGAATGTACCTTAGTGTTTGCACGCTGTTTGCTTGCGCAGACTTTGAAAAGTGTGCCATCTTATGACACTCGTAGCATTCATGTCCAAATATGCTGGACAACGTTTGGCGGCGTGTTTCCTTCCGCAATTATCACACTTGATAAGGTTATCCTCTAGCATTGTTTTCTTTCGGTTGTGTACCGGTACCTTCCCTTTATAGGTCTTGCCCAGCTTTGCTGCTTGTTGTGATGGGGACGGAAAGCGTCTACGTGTGACTCGTTTGTTCCCTGTAGTCGGCGGGACTGATTGGCAGGCTCGCTCCATACTCTGCGCAAGGTCGATGGCCTTCTGCACGTCGAGCTTCTCCTCTGGCGTTGCCAGTAGATTCTTCTGAATGCGCTGATCGTTGATCCCGCAAACTATTCTGTCACGAAGCATTTCATTAAGATAAGTTCCGAACTTACAATCTTTTGCAAGAGTTCTTAATGAAGGAAAATTCCTAGACTGCCTCCCTTTTCTCCCAATTGTCTATTTCTCGTGTTGAACTTGAATCTTGCAACCATTGGGGACTCAACAGGTGTGAATGTTTCTTTAGAAGGGCTATCAGCTCCTCGGTATGTAGCTTCTTTGGGCTTTTTAGGAGCTACCAAGCTAGACATCAGGTTAGTAGGTTTCAGGTCCGACTACACTTTTTAGGATTGCTCGCTTACGATCAAGGTCTGTTATTGTATTCGCTATTAATATTCCTCGAGTCCAGTGAGACAGCAGGTCACGCTGGCAATGCTTTTAAATTTTCTTTTTCACATGACAACAATGGTGAAAGGCGCTGACCTCTCCAGTTGGTAGAAAACGTTTGAAACCACTCGTTTTTGGGGCTCCTAAATACGTTTTTTCATTTACAAATATTGCAGAAATGTTTCTAAAAGTCTACTTCACCTCGTCGAATAATTATAATTATAAGGATATTTTTGGGGGTTTAAAAACAAGGATGAAAAGTGAAAAATCGTGTTTAAAATGGCGTGGTCCTGACAAATTCAGGAGCCCCATCATTTTAAAGTGACCAATCCTAAAGGGACATCTACTGTCAAAAATTCGGTGCCTGGAAGCTGTATCTGTTTTTGGAGAAAGCGAAGACCACTGTAGTTCATAGATTGCCAGTTTGAAACAAATTCCCCTATACTTTGCACCGTTTTTCTGTGTGAGCTTGGTGGGGATCAACAAAGAGCAAGGACCGTGTCTTTTGTGTTTGTGCAAATCCAGCCTTCTGACCTCGTCCAATAACCATTTTGCCGTTTATCAATATGTGTCACTGTGACCTCGGACTGACTGAGTCTCCTGCTTACGTGTCCCCCTGACTCGTGTTTTGCATTAACTCCGAAATGCTGCCGAACTTTGCCATCATGTAAACTGTACTACTCACAGAATATTGCGACAGGTTATTCAAATCCCACTCTGATACCATTAAGAGTTACGATGTAACAAGAATAAGTCAGATTAATGCTGGGTTTAACGTTAGATTTATTCTGTTATTGGGTTACATGTGTGTGATACAGGGAGAAGGCCCATTTTGAAACATCGGTTTAACCAACAGCATGAACTCTAGCGTAGCGTACATCACCAATTATAGTCAGGGGTGTCTGACAGGCTGGCACTGATTTGACTGTAACTAACTCATCAACATATTGTAATGTAAAAATAATTTTTGAGAAAGTATTGACTAATATTTTTTCACGCTTGTACAGTAATATCACGACAATATAGTACTAACACATCTTTTGCTAACGTAGATAATACTCTTATGGTTTAACTGATAACCACCTCTCAGCGTACGATTCACAACAGGATCTAATCCTTTCTGTCTTGTATTCAGTGCTCGTAGCATTAAAAACAAGATACTGATGTTCATGCTCGCCTTTCTATTGAAAATCCAGATATTATTGCAATCACTGAATCGTGGCTTGATGACACGTTTAATGATGGATGATAATCTTCCATCAGGAGTATTGTGTTTTTCGTAATGATAGGAATTGTCGTGGTGGTGGAGTGGTTTTGGGCATGAAAAGTACTATTAAATCCTGTTTGAGGCATGACCTATGAATAATTATTGAAATTGTTTGGGTCTATTACAGTACTAGTAGTGGTTAAATGTCTTATTGGGTGTTTATTTTAGACTCCATCTCACAGTAGAATGGTGTGGACATTTTAGATTCTCACCTCAAGCAAAGTCATGCTTCAAGAAAATCTATAAGTTGTTTACTCTTGTTTGGTGATTTTACCATTTATATTGATGGTCGAATGGTGATGCTTATACAATGATAAGAGGCACAATACCCCACTTTTCACTTATTGATAACCATGCATTCACTGTGGGTTCCCTAGGTCCTTAATGGCCCCCACTTATAGGACACGTAATGGTAATTTGATCATTTCCTTGCTTTAGTGTTTGTGTCTGATCCTTCTTTTTGTTCTTTTCTTGGTGAGTCTACATTTATTTGCAATGGCTGTGACCATAGCTGTTTCACTTGTTTTTTGATATGAGAACCAAATAAGGGCAAGGCCTATTAATAAGAGGGTGTACTGCCTCAATAAAGCTGACTTTGAGAGGATGAAAACCTTATTATTAAATGTACCTGGCCATCTTTGTTATGATAATGAGGATGTTGATTCTATTTGGAATCATGCTTGAGCTAATCATTAAGAGCGTCTATTGATCATCCTGTTCCCAAGAATCCTGTAATCGTAAGCACAATAATTTTCCTTGGGTGAAACAGGAAATTATAAAATTGTGTACTAGGCAGAAGTTTTGTACATGAGATGCTGCTCGAAGCAGTTCAAGGAAGCATTAAACTATGGGTTAAAGGCAGCCATTAGAAAATCGTACTGCCTACACTATGAACTTTCTATTAGATGTAAAGCAGAATCCCAAGAAGTTCTGGTCATAGTTACTGACTGCTGCTCGTAAGGGTTTCTGATACTTCTCTTTTAAACCATTGATAACGATTGATTAGTGAACCTTTGTAAAATTGCACATGCTTTCAACAGACATTTCTCTAGTAAGTTTGGTGCCGAGTACAAACCCGCTTGATCTGAATTCTATACCTGATGTGGCTTCCTTTCCATGGTGTACCCCCTCTTTCTTTTGATCCTTTTAGAGTTGTTGAGGTAGTTGATGTTCTCATAAATCTTGATACTCCAAAGTCTCCGGACCTGAAGATATTCTTCATCTGTTGTTCTTGAAATCCGTTGCAATGAACGTGCGCCTCCATAGGCAAGCTTTTTAATACTTTCATTCGGATAGGCAAGGTGTCCAAAAGGCATGGGAAAGTTGCTATGGTTTACCTGTGTTAGGGGTCTGGCAAGCCTAAAGATGATATTGGCAGTTATAGGCCAGTTTCATTAACAGTATTCTTCTATGTAGGGTAATGGAAACGCTTATTGGTGTTCGTAACAGTCTTTATGTAGAGGAGAAAATTATTCTTTTCTGACAATCGGTTTGGCTTTCGCAGTGCGTAGAAATTGTGAGCAAATGCTCACAAGATTTTTTCAACTTCTTTTCTGAATCACTATTGACAGTCGTAAGTTTATCTTGTTGGTACCATTTTCTTGGAACTTTGTTGCCTTTGAATTAAGGTTGATCACAAATTTATTACTGCTAAGCTCCTCATCTTTGGGCATTCGGGGTTGTTACTTCAGTGGATTCAGAATTTCTTCTTGGACGGCAGCAAAGGATTGTCTTCAAAGGTGCATCTTCTGAATGGTCTTCTGTTACATCAGGGGGCTGACCACAAGGCTCGGTCCTTGGTCCTATTCTGTTCTTGCTTTTTGTCAGTGATATCACTTACCGTTGCTTCATTCTTCTATTTTTCAGTTTGCGGAGATCACACTTTAGTCCGCCCTATTTACAATGATCTGATCACCAGATTCTCCAAGAGGATATTATAATATCTTTCCAAAATGGACAGTTCTGAATAAGCTTCCCTTAAATTTCGAAGTGTCCACAATGCATGTAAAACATCCAAGTCTCTGGCAGTACCACCATTCTTATTCTATTGATGATACCACACGCACTGATGTTTTTTTGAAAAGCTTCAAGTTACTTGGTGTTACTTGCACTAGGATCTCTCTTTTTGACATAACATTTGTAATGTATGTGATAAGATTCCAAATGTATGGTTTTCATAATTCAGGTGGCACTAGAAGATGTCGTCTTCTGCCCTCCTCAAATCTGTTATAACTCTTCTTGTCATGCCTCTGTTTCTTATTGTGCTAGTGTATTTGGGCCCCTTCCAGCGAAACACTTAGCTCGACTTGAGAATCAGCGAAGGATAACCGCGCATCCAATTCTATCGGAAATCACATAATTCTGATACTATAGTCCTTATGCAGAAACGGCTTTCAGTGAGTTTGGCTAGTGAGACTTGAGTATGGTTTTTAGGATTCCGAGGTTGGTTTTTGGTTACAAAATTCTTAATGATATGGGGTCCCATTCGTTCCATCTTTCATTCATCGTTAGTTCTTTGGATAATTCAAGGCTTTTACACAGAATTACTAGAAGTAACTCTTTCTATATTTCTATGTTTGTCTCACTCTGTGGAACGAGATTCCGTCAACATGCATTGGCTCAAAATGTGGAACTTAGACTGGTTGGTAAAGAATTTTACTTGACTTCACAAATGAGGTTCTGCTTGCAACCACCAAGATGTAGTATTTTTTGTATGTGATTAACTCTAGTAATTATATAATGATTGCTATTTTATTTAAATTCTAAGCATTTTTTTGTTTAATAACTGCTTACTGCTATTTTTCAGTATTTTTGCATTATGTCGGCCATCAAATGTTGTTCGTAATTGGAAAAGTTGCATTAAGTGCTTGGGTATTTTTCAGCCCCCATTCATTTTTCCAGGATTACTTGCTTATAATATTGTATTTGTATTTGCACGTGCAACGCACCATGTTTGCGAGTAATTTCAATAATATTATTATTATTATAATATTTCCCGACTTAAGTAAGCAACTATGAAACACTACAGACTCTTTACTCATTGATATTAAA
>JAMKCH010023864.1:0-38584 GCA_023653785.1 Ophioderma brevispina
AATGAAATGTAATTGGATAATTTGACTCAGGTGCAAGCTTTCTGTGCTTTGGTATAGCGCTATACAGGTGACCCAACCAAGGTTAATTATATTAAGCAGTGGCGCACTTTTCAATATGGTCTAATGATGTTGTAAAGAAGTTCGTTTGTGGGCTGAAGACCGGGTAGTGCCTCTTCAAGATGTATTTTATGCTAACAAAGTAAGCATCCCAATTATTGTTACTTACAACTAGGACTGAGTATTATGTGTCAGAAAAAAAAGCTTTTCACACAAAAATAGAGTTACAAGTGTTAGGGAAAAAAAATGTTTTGTTTCCAGTAAGCCATGCACACTTTGATTTTGGAGCCATTTCTACTGCATTTTGTTTTTTATTTGGTGAACTGAGAAAATATGTCTTAGATATAGAAATTTGCATTTAAAAAAATAAGTGGTCCCAAATCAATGTTTTGGTTTTATAAACTATAGGATTCTTTTATTCCTGTCAGTTCATTAAAAGTTTTTGGGGCGTGTCAACGATTCCATTCGTTCTGAGAGGTTGCATGCTTTAGCCAATCAAAACAATACAAAATCCATGTGACGATGACGGATAAGATTAAGGCCTTAATTAAAAAGTGTCCCTTTTCTCACGAAGAGAATATTACAAGGCAAATGCATTGAATAAATTCCAAACACCACACTTGAACAAACTCTGAAGAAACCGATATGACTAAGTAATTATTACTCGGCACCAAAGTTCTTTTACGTCACTAATGAATATTAGAAAATTTGTTCAGTTTACATTTATTTGTCATGTTCCAGAAATAATATTTGACAGCTTGATGGTCCAATCATTTACCTAAGTACTTTAGAGTTTGGTCTCTCATAGCAAGCTGCAATATTTACGTGGCCTAATCCTCCTCTTCACCCAGCCTCGATGTTCATGACACTTTATCCGTTCTTTGATTGACTTCAAACAAAGATATCAATAGCGTGTCTCAGACTTTACGACAATCTATTAAATTGAATTTGGAAGGAAGCCTTTATATATTCGATACAAAAGTTCATGTAAAAGGGTTTAAGCACTTTATTCTGTTGAACAAAGTTGAGCATATCAGCTGTGAATACAGCTTTTTAGTTTGAGCTCAACACATCCCCCTCCAAATGAATTTGTACCATCGACAATATGCGTTTACTGACAGGAATAAAAACTCCGACTATAATAATTTTACTTTTAGATTGCTAGAAATGTTTGGGACAGTTTTGACTTGCCATTTGGTGTGATTTAAGGAAAAAATATATTTCACAGGTTTTGGGCTACCTATTGAAAACAAACTTTTTTTGGCCTCATGCCGTCTTTCATTCACACAATGATTGAATTGATTCAGGCTTCCATAATGCTTCATTTATTCATAAAAACACATGTACCGCTTGAACGATTTGATCAAACTGACCTTTTTTTTTAATAACTTAAATTGTATTGCCAAGGGCAAGGTCCATGCATGGTATTGGTAAACACACAACTGTTAAATCATTTGGAAAAAAAGAACTCATCTCATTGTGAATTTTTTCCAGACCTCATACAGAACACAGCTGAACTATGCAGTAGAAACAGCGTTCACCGAAGGCATACATGTGTCGTCTGCCGTAACTGTTTGTGAATGGGGACAAAGGTCACATGAGGTGACCAACATGTGGGACACTACCCAAGGACCATTACATCCAAGTGTGATGAAAATTGATTGACTTATGTGGATATACCATGCAATTATGTTTAGGGTTAAAGGTGCAACGAGAGATTTTGAGACATCCAAATATTGTGTCATAATAGTAATTTCATGTAGATTACACATGCACTCAATAGATTTCTTACTTTGTGTTTGGCTACATAAATGCCCTAAAAGAGAGAAAAAAGGTGATTTTGATTTGCTTATATTTCAATGTAAAACATCAACGCACTTATAAACTCATTATTGGCAGTTCAATTTTGACAAATTTAAATGAATTTTCCTTTGATAATACTTATTGCATCCAACCCGCATAGTCATGTCAATGCAATTCACCGAAAAGATGCCCGTCATGAATGGCCCTTTCAATGTTTGCGAAGGAATTTTGTGTATCCGATGTACCATTCACAATTCATCACAACAAGTCACCCATAACTCCCACCCTACCAGCATGGAACGCACAGAAGAATCTGCTCGCTAAAATCCTCCAGCCCTTTCAGGCCCGGGGGTGAAATACGGTTTCTAATGAACCAAATTTCAGTTTTGATGGTGTGAAAGGTGGATCAAGGCTGAAGACGGGTATGCCTCTTTCACGATGTACTTTATGCTAACAAAGTAAGCATCCCCATTATTGTTACTTCAACTAGACTGAGTATGATGTGTCAAAAAAAAGCTTTCACACAAAAGATAGAGTAACAAAGTGGAAGGCCAAAAAAATGTTTTGTTTCCAGCTAGCCATGCACACTTTGATTTTGGAGCCATTTCTGCTGCATTTTGTTTGTTATTTGTGAACTGAAAATATGTCTTAGATATAGAATTTGCATTTAAAAATAAGTGGTCCCAAATCAATGTTTTGGTTTTATAAACTGTCTAGAATTCTTTTATTCCTGTCAGTTCATTAAAAGTTTTTGGGCGTGTCACGATTCCATTCGTTCTGAGAGGGTGCATGAATGCGTTAGACCATCAAAACATAGAAAATAATGTGACGATGCCGAATAAGATTAAGCCTTAATTAAAAAGTGCACCTTTTCTCACGAAGAGAATAATTACAAGGCAAATGCATTGAATAAATTCCAACCCACACTTAAAACTCTATGAAAACCGATATGAATAATAATTAGTCTCGCACCAAGTTCGTTTACGTCACTAATGGAATATTAGAAAATTTGATAAGTTTACATTTATTCGTCATGTTCCAGAAATATTATGAACACTTTATAGGTCCAATCATTTACCTAAGTACTTTAGAGTTTGCCTCTCATACAACTCAACTATTTACGTGGCTAATCCTCCCTTCACCCAGCTGATTTTCATGACACTTTATCCTTTGCTTGGATTCCTTCACACAAAGATATCCATAGTCGGGTGTCTCAGACTTTACGCCATTGCTAGTAAATTGAATTTTTGAAAAGCCCTTATTATTCGGAGCAACGTTCATGTAAAAAGGGTTAAGCACTTTATCTGTTGACAAGTTGAGCATATCAGCTGTGAATACAGCTTTTTTAGTTTTTGAGCTCACACACTCCCCCTCCAAATGAATTTGTACCACCGACAATATGCTATTACTGACAGAATAAAAAATCTACTATAAATAATTTTACTGTTAGATGCTAAGACAAATGGGTGGAGACAGTTTGACTTTGCCGATTTGGTGTGATTGATGAAAAAAGATTTCACATGTGTTATAAGAGGCTACCTATTGGAAACAAACTGTTTCTGGGCCTCATGCCGTCCTTTCAATATCACACAATGATTGAATTTGATTCCAGGCTTCCATAAATCTTCAATTTATTATAAAACACATGTACCTCGAACGAGTTGACCAAAACTGACTTTTTTTTTTAATAACTTACATTGTATTGCCCAAGGCAAGGTCCGTGCTGGTAGTGGTAAAAACACTGCAAGTGTTAAATCATTTGGACAAAAGAAACTCCATCTCATTGTGAATTTTTTCCAGACCTCATCCAGAACCAGCTGAACTAATGCAGTAAAACTACAGCGTTCACCGAAGGCATACCTGTTTCGTCTGCCGTAACTGTTTGTGAATGGGGCCAAAGGTCACATGAGGTGACCAACATGTGGGACACTACCCAAGGACCATTACATCCAAGTGTGATTGAAAATTGATTTGCATATGTGGACGGTATTACCATGCAATTAGTGTTAGGGTTAAAGGTGTTGCAACGAGAGATTTGACACATCAAAATATGTGTCATAATAGGAATTTCAGAATAGATTACACATGCACTCAAATCAATAGATTTCTTACTTTGGGTTGGCTACATAAATGCCCTAAAAGAGAGGAGGAAAGAAAAAAGGTTGATTTTGATTTGCTTATATTTCAATGTAAAAAAAAACATAGCTGAATTTGTATTTGCTCTATACAAAATAGAACAAGGAATTTCAAAATTTTTTGTTACCAAAGAAACATTTTCTCAGCGTATGAATCTTTTAGATGGGGCTAATTATTGAGGGAAGCTTCCCATCAGGCAAAAATTAGTCCGTTTATTTTTTTAAGGGGACCACCTGATATGGGTGAAATCTCTGGTTGCACCTTTAACAACTAAGTCAATTTTTGTCCCACAGACAGGATACACAGGCATTTCCTATATGCCCTCTTGCACATGACATAAGAAAGCCCCGCGCGAAAGAAGAAAGCAGACCATGCAATTATATGTAAATAAAGTAAAACACCAATTTCAATCAATTCTAACCCAATTTGCCTTGTTACTTTTAAGCAAAACGGCGGCAGGAAAAGACACAAACTGTTGGCTGTTGACTGTGTTATTTGTCATGTAGCTACTGGCACAATATATTGTGCAAAAATAGAAATACCTGCTGGAAGGGGTGCCCAATGCATGCCTTTATACTTTTGCTACCGAACCAAAAAGAAAGAGAAAAATTTTACATGATTATATTTCATTTGGTACTAAAACATGAATTAAAAGGTGTGTGAAATTTGCCTTTTTTGAAAAAAAAAAATTATGACTGAAAAGAAGCCTCAAAATGGCATATCAGATACAATTTTTTTCTCGGACTCTCATTTTGAGTGCGTCATGGACCCCATATCATAAGATGCGCCTTGCATTTGATCGGCTTACCAGGATTGTCTTTGTTATGCCCACTTTTATAACCAATATAAACTGCTCGGGGACAATCCACAAGGGACTCGGCCAAATGCATACAACCATGCTTCCATATTTTTAATAACTGGTGCATTTTGTGATCCTAGCACCTTCGCGTATTTTTACAGTTACCAGATTGATTTGATTTGATTCAGACAACGTCCTGCTTACCCCTAGTTACACGAACATGTAACTCAGTACTAAGATATCTGATGTTACAGAACTGGCCATTACCGACTTAGCCATTTTCCTGAACTCAGCGAAGTTCAACTTTTGCAGAAGGATAACTTATCGTTTTAACTTTTATCTTACTCACCCTCAAGTACGTCCATGGAAGCATGTGTATCTCATGTTCATATGAGATTGTTGATTTCAATTTTCACTTACCTATTTCGGGAACAAATAGAATTTGTGGAGGTCTGTCGCTCATTATTACCTTCACAAACCGTATCGTTGATAATAATCGCAAGGACTCATGTGATTAGTATGCACGCCGCTGGCGAACTAATACTCATTCGGTGTTTTTGTGTCACCGGTGATTCTCTATTTCCTTGACAAGATGCGAAAGCACACACACACACTCTGCGAATATCTAGAGCCAAAATTTGTCCGGGCTCTGACCTTCTTTTAACATAATTTACTAATGGCCAAAATTTTTTTTAGAGGGGTTCTTGCCATGCTTGTTTTTTTTTGTGCGTGTTTGTGTAAATTGCTTCGGAGGAGAAGTTTCTAGTACCGCTTCTGTTGTGTGCACCTGTCATTCATTGCTCCACAGCGATCGACGTGTGTGGTTATGTGGCGGTATTTCACGGACTAGTCAGACGAGGGTAGCCAAGAAATCACAAAATTAGCCGTCGTCATTGTTTTTATACAAAAAGCAGGTTATTTCCAAAATTGGTTGGCCGATTAAAAAATTATCCTAACTTATACTAGCGATCCCTCCTCACTTTTTGGGATAATGCCAATTTTTTTCCAACCCTGAAATTTTATGGAATAGTTACTTTCTTTTTTCTCTTTTTTTTGTATGGGCTTGGCCAGCATCGTCTGCATGTGTGGGAAACGTATTTTCTCATCGGTGGTGTGCATTTGTTTACTGTGTGTACGACCTTTAACCTTGTGATTTATGCTTCCGGTTCTAAATTGGACTCATTGCTGCTTTGAGAACGATCGCTCCCTCCTATTTCGTCTCGCTTAACACTTTGTGATATCAAATGGCAGAACAGATGGTATGAACAGAATGGTAAGCATTGCAAGAATTCGCATGAATGCATGTTGAGTGCATATTTGGCGGTATTTTTGGTCTCTGTAACCTTGCAAAGTTTTGAGTTCAATTCAATCCCGTATGTCACTTCAATACAATGAACTAGGACATATCTCCTGCTCGATAATGCCTATGGTAGAGACATGGATTCGAATGTCCTGTTACTAGAGCTCTATAGGATACCACCAAGACAAAGCCTCTACAGAAGCTTATTTGGATTCATATTTACAATGACAGAATTGGGAAGCCAGGGGGTAACTAACTACCCCCATCCCTAGTCTTTTCAACTGACTGTGAATGCATGTACAGGTAGAGCTATCTGTAGCCTAGGTGTGACCAACGGGTGAGCATCCCTTCCGAAAGACGGGGTATTATCAATGGTTTATTTTGCCCAAGTCCAAAATGAACCATGGGGAGAGCAAATTCTTATTTTTAAAAAAAAAAAAAAGTTTGGACGAGAAGTTTTAATTTATTTTACTGGCCTTATTTCATATATAGTTTGCTCGTGATTTTTGCTTTTGCCATTTAGGTTCAAACTAATCATGGATCAAGCAACAGCCATGTCAAAATGCCAGTTGAACCCGCTCTGGTCAACTATTTTACTGGAATGTTCCAATTCCATATTACATCCAACTGTTTAAAACTAAGTTTAACTGTGATCATCTAGGTTTAACTGTGTTCAATTGGGCTAATTGTTTCTAATTTACATATTAAACCAACTGGTTGTTTTAACTGTGTTTAAAAGGTGTAACGAAGAGATTTCATTCACATATCCGGTGTCCCATAAAAAAAAAATTGAAAGTGAGATTTTTGACCTGATGTAAAGCTATTTCCATCAATTATCCCTCTCTGGAAAGGATTAAGCTGATAAATTTTCTTGTTGGTACAGAAATTTTGAAATTTCTAATTTTGTATAGAGCAAATACGAAATTCAGCGCCCTGTTTAATTCTTTGAAATATAAGCAAATCAGAATCACCTTTTCTCTCTTTAGGATTAGTAGCAAACACAAAGTAAGAAATGATTGAGTGCATGTGTAATCTACATGAAATTACTTATTATGACACAATATTGGATGTCTCAAATATCTCGTTGATTTTCTGTAGCCAAAGACAAAGTAACGATTATGACACAGTATTTGAGTGCTCAAAAATCTCTCGTTGCATCTTTAACTAGTTTTTAAAACTGTTTTAGTTAAATCTAGTTTGAATGGGTTCACGTGGAATTTCAAACTTGGAGTGCAGTCATGGGCCTAATGAAAAACAAATAAGCACATTTGGACAGTTACCAAGCCACCATGTGGCATCAAATCTGTCAATTTCATTTGAACAAACGCTTTACAATATATGGTACAATCACCTTGTAGTTCCAACTGCAAATGACACATACACAACTAAGTTAACTATAAGCCTTTCTCTTTTTTGTTATAACCTTACATGATTCATTTATAGTTACACATGGCAAGCTAAACAATGGCAAGCTGACAGGGACATTAAATCAGTGGGAGCCTTTTCATGTAGGTGTCTGTGATCAGGCAGGCATAAACCGGTTAGAGTCAAATTAAATCATGGGTCCTGATTCCACCCTACATGTGGGTTTGTTAACATAGTACATACTTTTGCAGATTATGCATTTCAACAATTGTATATTTTTCCCAAAAAGATACCTAAACGTGTCTGAAGTTAAATGGACTACTTTCTTCTACTTCAAAGATGAAAAATGATAGTATTTTTATAATGCCTATACAATAAGGACGACTAATAAGGCTGTGAGGTGCGACACATGACACTCTGTGGTGTAACTTGGTGGGTGGAGAGCTTTTCCCTGGACACAAAAATCGGAAAGGAAATAATTGGGCAGGAAAAACGGAAAAAAGGAGAAAGGTAGGTATGTGCTGCCAGATTTCAAATGATTAGGCTCCGTAGCTGATTTGAGGCCCCAAAAAATGGGGTTCCGGAATAGGTTTTTCAGAAAATTGCAGAAAATAAGCTGCATATTCCCTTAATTTCAGCTACTTTTTGAGTTGTTTCGAAAAAATTGGGTAGAATATGGCTTTGGACATGCAAGTGAGTCTCTGAAATGGTCTTAAAATCGGGGTCACTGGAACTGAAAACGAGCCTGAAAAAAGAGTGTATTATAGGTGGCAGAGACTCATACTTCCTCCAATGTCGGACCCCCCCGCCCCCCCCCCCCCCCCCGAGAGAAGAGGAAAGAGAAAAATAAGGAAAAGCGGGAAAAGAAGAAGAGAGAGAAAAAGAGTGAAGAGGGCAGAAGATAACAGGGAAGGGAAGAGACAAAAGGGAAAAGAGTGAAGAGAGAAATGGGAAGGGAGAGTGAAAAAAGACCCCAGGAGCTTCCAGATGTTAAGCCCCTATCCCCCCTTCAGATTGGGAGGGTGACGCAAACAATATTTTGGTGAGTAAAGTTGAGCTGGATTTTTATATGTGGTACAGTATAGTATAGGAATAGAGCCACCCTCACCCCACGGACGGGTCAGGTCACACCCCTGCTTGACTCTTTGATCTTCATTCCTTTCTGATTTTGACTCATAACTGATTTTGACTCTATCACATATTATGTGATGCACAAGTTTTGAGCAACAAAACCAGGATTCAGTGTAACGCCCCCCCCCCCCCCCCCCCCCCAATTGTGTGGGCTATATTTTATCTCATTGGTAACTAGATGCTATTACAGATGACATCAATAAACAATTGTTTTGTGAATGATGATGAAACAGGATGCAGTGTGTACGCTGTTGACGTAATATGAACGCGCTGCTTCAAGCAATGGAAGGCGCCGTAGCAAAAACGGAACCGATTGATTTAAAAAGCTCGGGTAATTCATTGGGTAGTAAATCTGACAGTAATTTTAGGAATGTGTAATAATAGCTTCTTATTGGAATTAAAAAAAGTGTTTTTTAAGCAGAGAATAAAGATATTGTTCCCCTACACGTATCTATCAGTCATATCCCAAGTGGGTAACAACTTATTTTGACCATAGGAACTGACTGTGATAATGCGGTCACCCCGGACATTGAAATGAACATGGTTGAGGCTAAAAAACCAATACCTGAGTAATTCTCCAATGTACTCATCTTGCAGATACTAAAACAAAAGCAGACCTCCTTAGCCCACCAATGAGGAGTGCTATAACAACCAGCACAGTGATGTTGAAAACAACAAAAACAACAACAAAAATGAAACCACATAATTACAAATGTCTAATGTAATAACAGAGTGATTACTGCTCAGCCATGGCTAAGGCCTGGGCCTTGAGGATCATGCTCTGTTTTTCTGTGAATTTCAGTCACGGTCTGATATATATATTTTGCGCTTTCTTACAGAGTAAATTTTATATTACTCGGTAATGCAGGAATAATGCACAATACAACTAGAAAATTAAACAATGGGTATATACATGTCACAGAAGAGACATATAAAAAGTCCAGAATTATAGAGACAACTACATAAAAAATGTGTAAAATGTTACATAGTAGTAAAAATACAGCAAGTAAACTTGCGTCATCCTCCTGGCAAGATGCAGTCTGGAACAGACCTTGGTCCATACTTTGACATCATCAACATTGAAGGCAACCCCCTATTTGCACATTAAGCCCAAGTGGTTTAAATCGGACGTCAAATTTTCGAAGGAGAAGCGAAAAAACGAAACATAACCAAAAACGGAACACACACATACATACACATACAATACACTACGGACATTCGCACCCTCGCCATATCCCCTCTGCTTTTCAAGCCAGGGGGATAAAAATATGACAAGGGTTGCAATCACTTTCAAAAGACAAACCCCACTTATTTCAATTTCAATTTTTTTTAAAGGTGTAATGGTCATATCTATATTATAGTGGGGCTAATTTTCATATGCTCTGATTGTTGGAATAGTTGATATGTTTGTCTGTTTTTATCAGAACACCAAAATGTAGCTCCGTTTGACACTGCCCTATTTTAATGGAAGGTCCATTAATTCATTTGCAGCAATATGTGCAGGAACAGGGTGGTGAAAAACCATCTTTGACTCAACACAACAGCAAACATAGTTTAAATTGCATTGTGGTGCTGCTGCTGTTTTAGTGTGAGGCAGAGAGGGCTTCATTTCATTTCACTGCCACTGATTGCACTGTATGAATGAATATTTAGAGGGTAAAGAGGACCCTGCACCAAGAGAGATATCAGTAGCTTCCCATATTGCATGCATCCCAATGAAAGTTTGTACAGGCACTGGGGTGAATCGTTAGAGATGAAACGTTGCTAAATAAACAGTACTGATCACAAATTGCATTTTAAGAAGGATTTTGCTCTTAATGATCAGCATGACTACTGCTACAAAAATTCCATTGGAAGCAATCAATGCATTGGGGGGAAGCTACTGAGATCTTCTCTCTTCGCTGTGACCTAATAATCAAAGAGGTTCAGTTAACAGTAGGCAAAGAAAAAAAATGACATTGAATGTCTGTACTGAGTATTAAGATTGAATATATGGTGAATGTGACTAAAAAGAAATATGCTGCAGGGTTTAATTAAAGGAAAGAAACAAACATTTGAATTTCATTGCTTCATTTGTCCATGAACTCACATATGCACTACATGAAATGACACTACCATCTTTGTTCTTCACAAGGCCAATATTAAACATACACGCAATTCACACAGACATCATAGCAAATAAATACCCTTTTGTGATGGACACAAGGTCATGCGCCGGGACCCTTTTCCCACACGGTAAAACAGCGCAGCTTAATGCTGGTTTATAAAACAGTGTGGCATTTAGACATGTATACAAAGGCATGGAGATTTCATCAAATCAGAAAAAAAAATACAAACACATGCAAGTGTAATAATTAAAAAAAATATGGAACAATAAAAACTCGTATGTTGACCGAAAGACTGAAAAAATTAAAAAAGTGTACAAAAGATATATGTTACGATGTCAGTGAATATTTTTATCCAAAACATAATGTACATATTTAAAAGATTTATAAGACAAAATATTGTTTTAGTCAATGGTGTTATAACTTGGCAGTGAGGACTTGAGTTACCACTCATGCAATAATTCATATGAAAAGAGTTAATGGACATAATAGAGGGTTAATGCAGTAAAACACACATATATAACCAACCTCATTCATATGGTCTTTTCAAATAGCAAGTCGTATGTACATCCCATAGGTGTAAATACTTTGTCTTTAAATTAAAAAGTTTTTTGGTAAAATCTAATAATTAATATGGGCAACCCATCTCATTTGGCAGTGATTTGCTTTGTTGAAACATTGGTGATTTCAATAGCAATTTGTGGACGGGGGCAAGGCAAAACGGACATTTCATTTTTAAAAGGCTGTAACTCAATGGGAATGAGCTAATAGGCAAATTAAAGGTTGAGATATGTTACCTAAAGAAACAAAAGAACATCGCGATCCCAGACCGCGAGGTCCTCTGCGTTGTGGTTTGTGAATGAAGCCAAAGTCACATGAGGTCACAAAGGTCACATGAGGTCACCAACATAACCCCCCAACCCCTACTTTCTACCTACTTACATCATGTTAGCCCTTACGGAACTCATGTACGGAATGCAACTATTATAGGGTTAAACATTTTGACCACAGACCACCACACACACACACGACACGGACCAGAGTAATCCCTATGGGCCTTCTGCAATTTTTGCAGGCGACACCAATAATGGCAGACACCAAATCTTTTTTACTCGCCTTGTACCTTTAGGTGAAAAATACACCATAAGAGTGGGAAGGAAAGGGGATATTAGTAGTACAATTCATGCTAGATATCGTTTATTGTCATACCCTTGCATTGTGGCCAATCTGAATTGTCTCAGATTATGTCAGCTATCTAGTGGTTCTTGACCTTTGTGTTAAAAATGTATGAGGTTAAAAACCTTGCGCCTATGTTTTTAGGTTATTGATTTGGATAGGAGGGATTCTTTGGTTCAGGACATTTTGCCCGAGGGGGCTCCCTCGGAAATTTCCTCGAACCAAAACAATACATCGATCCAAATCAATAACCTAAAAACATTAGGCGCACGGTTTTTTTAAACCTCTACTACTGTAACTTTGCTTAAAAATCTGTGGTTCTTGGGTTTCCCGTACAGAAATTCCCTACAATGCATCGTTCTGATACAATGCAATTTCTCTAACCCCTATTTAAAAAATGAAACAAGTCATCATGAATGCACTTTAAATAAGGGGTTTTCCCCACTAGTAACAGTTGACAACAGGCGTCTCGACCAATTAGCATGCGCGGTTCTTATAATACATTTACACCGGATTTGGCAAAATATTACCGATTAATTATCAGTTATTTGGCCATACCAACAAGGACAACGGTTTTTTGCATTGATGATGGAGTTTCCCGGGCGTTTTTACGAAAGAAAGTCGCAGGCAAAGGGAGTGTTTTATCATGTCACGTTTCCTTTTATTCTTTGTTCGAGTTTGTTTCCTATTTTGCCAATGCATATACATAGTCTGGAGGAAACAGGCAGTGAAGTTCAGAGGAAGTTTGGTCCAGTGTCTGATCATGTCGTTGTAGGGCGTGGATAGCTGCTTAGGCTAAGCGTAGCTCTTTAGCCTTTGTTAGCCTGACATCGCCATTGCATCTATGGCGTGGGGCGGGATATCTACAAAATCTTTCAGGACTTGTTGTTACAAGTCTCATTATGATGAAATCAAGTGTATTGGTGCTGAATATTAAGTAGGGATCTGTTTACATTCGGGATATCAGCGACCAGTGGAGAAGTATTTTTTATTTGACTGCATGACATGGCATGGGCTGTGGATAGGCCTAGGCTATAGGCTAGGGCTCATGGTTATAAGGGTGATTATTTGACAGGTTTGACTGCCGTGCAGCTCGGTGACACCATGTAATGTCCAGACTTAACCAGTGAGTAGGTTTTTACATGTCAATCAAGAAACATCATGCAACATTTAAGTCTTATAATACTACCATAAAATTCAATAAATTTTAGAAATAGCATCAGGGCTCAGAAGTGCCATTTAACTAGGTCATAGACATAAAATATTCAGTATTCAACACAGAGTAAACACCCTCTCCTTGACAAATTGTAGACTATGAAATCATGAACAAAAATATTGGGAATGTTGGGTAAAAATTGTTTGAATATGACACATTTCCAGTTTCACTAACACACTTTTCAGTTTACTAGTATCTACCCCAAAAGTAATGTTGCTCCATCAAAATTGCAATATGGATATGTTGAAAACCATTGTTGTCACCAGTCGTATTAGCTTGTGTTTGTAGTTGACTGCGAGGCCTGGGTTATGGTGAATGTTTACTTTTCCTGCAACAAGTGAGGAGGGAGGGAGGGCAAAAGTTTTATTTTTTTTTACGAAATGACACTTAATTTGGGCCGTTTCACTGAAAATTGATATTTCCACTAACTTCCAACCCGCATCAAAAAAGCCTAACAAATAGGTGAGGCCTTTTTAAGTTTTATAGGGAATAGGACCCCTTTGTCTCTAAAATCAATGAAAGTGACTGTGGATTGACATTAATTGGCCATCATCCACAACATTTGTCAGGATTGAAAACCATTAAAAAAAAAAGTTTTAAGCTTTTACCTGAAAGTGAGGGGGGAGGCGTAGCTAAGGGATTCTATTTTTTTAATGCGGCCTTGCTGGGTTTGGTGTTCCAGGACAGCTGATGATTGAGATCTATAATATCAAGAAATTTCCCAACTTGTTAACAAGGGTTTTTAACCTGAAATACCGAGAAGTCCAAATAGACTAGGGTACGTTTGCGATGACCATTGCAGTAATAGACAGAGCCAAGAGCCCGAAAGCCCTGTGGTTTCCTCACGTGCTGTGTTCTTGTTGGATTGAAAGACACAAACAAAAGAATCATAAACTTGAAAACAAAAATCAATTTCGGCTGTCGTTTCTTGCTTGTCTTAGTGATTAGTATATAATATAAAATGACGTACATGCACGTTTGTTTACTTATGTCAGAGGTAGTACCTGCCAGGGTTCCCCAGGTTCACTTTATGCATAAATTATACACTGCAGGTAAACGGGATTTGACCATGGGATGATGTCATGATGTGGGTGGGCGATACGGTTGTGTGTTTGCGTTGCTAATGGGATCGACTCTATTTTACGATGATATTAAACTCTTGTCACTTTAAAACAGCTGTTAAATTCACCTTTTATAAAACACAGACGACCCCTCTAGGCACACTTCACTAGGAGAATAGATTAGAAACAGTTACAGAGGCCCATTTTGGTTACACATTGGTACAATTGATTACCGTCGTTACAAATGGTGGCAGATGGTTAAGTTAACGTTTTGATGGTTACACCATAACCATTTTGCGTTACTGTGAATGAAAACAACCTGGGATTGATCTCGCAAATATCGGTTACACTGTAACCGTTGTAAAACAACTTGTTAACTGGTTGTAACTAACGTGGAAACTATCTCCCACTCAATCCAATCTATGCAACTTGACTGAAGGTGAAATCCATACTGCCTCTGGTCAAAGTTCGAAGTGGTATACTGATAGTTAATTAACTTGACAAATAAGCTTGCATTAATATGTTGCTGGAATGGTAATGAGGTGTAAGTATTCTTCAATTGCAGTTGAGCATTTGCCAGTTAGAAATAAGCATACTACTAATTGTATTCATGTTATATGTAAACAGTACACTTTACCTGAAAGCTCTTAAAGTGTGCTCAATATAATTTGCTTGGATGTTTATTTTATGTTTTATGGTGAAGATTGTATTTCCTTAAAGTGCATTATATCAATTCCCCAATCGTACCCATACCCCAATAGACACATGCAGTTTCAGGAGTTCTTTAAAAGGCAAGCTTTTGATGTTACCTTTCAGTCTGCACACAGAACAAGCATGAAAATGCATATCAGAATCAAAGGACTTTTTGGAAGATAAAGAATTGATATTACATAATTATGTCAAAGCTTTTTCAAAGGATATTATTACCATTGAGCTGAAAATAGGCTAAATGAAAATCATTTAATTAAAGGTGGGTGACGCAATTGGCAACCACATCCACCTCCCCAAATTAAGATTTTTTGGATAAGAAAGTTCAAGTTTTCTGTTCGTCTAGTGAAAATTTAGGCCCAGAAAATGTTTCCTTTTGATGTTATGAATAAAATATATCCAAATGTTGTGGTCTACCACATAATAACACACTCTGCCCAATGGACAAGTCAAATGAACATTTTGTTCTAGTATTATCCAATGGACTGGACCACTTCATCTCAAAATTATATCGCGTTACCACTGAGCAAAAGTCGTCATCGAATTCACTTTTATTTTAAATTACGATTCGGATTTAATTAGTCATAATCATGTTTGTTGTAACATGCTTAAATTCGCACTCCGATTCTGAATTAGCATTCCAGACGAAAAATGATTAAGTGTTAAGCCCCCGTGCATCACAAACCTTCAAATTCCAGCGGTCGACGTTAATTGCGGCGGTATTTTTATTTACTGGCGGTCCCTTCAGCTAATGTATTGTGCGATCACTCGGCTTGGTTCTTGTCGGCCATACTCTGTACTACACTGCTGGTTTGGAGAATTTTAAATACACCTCGAAATTTTTGATTTTAAACGGAAAAAAAAATTGACGGAGTAGGCTAGTAGGGGTCTATAGTGCTGTCGATCAGCACCAGCAGTTTAAATGAAAATTGTTTGCAAAGGTGCGTGTAGCCGTTGGGGTGACTGATGTGTTGATGATAAGCCGGAAGTGGCTTTTTACCCGGCGGGTCGAGTGTCATGCTTGGTAAACTTGAAATCGATTATCGACTTTCGTTTACACTCAAAACAGTAGTAATACAATTACGACTTATTTGAAATTCACCTCATTGACACTGCACTAGCCCACCCCTACCTAGTCATCATGGAAATTCGACTTTTTTGATTACGTCGAAGTACGAAACTGCAACTGTTCACACTTGTCACCAGAAAGTGAATTCGATTCGTTCAAGTTAAGTAAACTTCTTAACCATAAAATGGAAATTAAGCACATGAGAGCTCACATGAGCGACACTATAGAAATATAAACACGAGATACATAAAGAGCATCTGTCAAAGAACAAAAAAAGAATAATTTTCTGTAAAGCTGCACATGTAATGCTCACACCGCTGATGCCAGAATTGTGATGAAGCTAATTGCCCGCACGAGGTATAAAGGTAGGAGGCCCCGAACAACCCGGTCAACCAACCCGGCTCCCCCCCACCCTGTCAAAGCACGAACACCGTGTCGGCGCCTACGGGCTCGCATAGCTGTTACATAGCAATTGCTCTACACTTTTTGCCATTTGTATGCATTAAAGGTGCAAACGGAGATTTTGACCGGGCACCCAAAATATTTTGTCTAATAGTTAATTTCATATAGATTTGACACTCCATGATTTCTTACCCTTGTATTTGGCTATAGAAGAGATGAGGGAAAAAAAGGTGATTTGATTATGCTTATATCTTTCAATATTAAAACATAAGCTGAATTCAGTATTTGCTCCTATAGAAATTAGAAATTCACAATTTTGTACCAAAGAAATTTCTCAGCTAAATTTCAGATGGGATCTTTGATAGAAAGAGTTAATCGGGGCAAAAATCAGTACTTGCGATATTTTTAGGGGTTAGGACTGATTGTGAAATTTCACGTTGCACCTTTAAGATTGTGTAGCAATTTTCCCCCATATCTTTGCACTATCAATATGATCAAAGAGCTGTTGCAAAAATATTGCTTTACACATGCAAATTAAACATCTACGCACGAGCGCGGCACATACGACTGAACCTAGGAATCAGCTTGATTACGACTAATAAGTGAATTCGATTATGACTTTTGCCCCAGGTAAACGACCTATTAGTCAGCAGAGTTTTTTGTAGTAACTGGAAATTAGCTGATTTTGAAAAAATGGGTGTCTTGGGACACATTAGCCAACCTCTCATGCACTGAGTTGTTTAAAAAACACTAATTAAAATGTGTTTGGCCCAAGCTGTTTTAATGCCAATACCTTGAAATTCCAGACCTTGCTTACACTGCCACTGTGTGGGATTAATTATGGACTTTGTTCTTTTCAGTGTATCCTCATACTGCTAATGTGTGCAATATCCAATGTATATTACAATAACTTCCTAGATAAACAAAACTAGCGATTGCTCAACATAATAATGAGCAAATATTCTTTTGGTTAGTGTTGTAAGAGTCGAGTTTGACTCTGGCTGGGCCAAGAGTCACTTTGCTCATTGCCTCTGGCTCGCTGCTTTGCAGCTCAGTTGATACGTTTACCTGACTAAGAGAGCCCTACTTCTAGGGCTAATATTTTAGGGTGCTGCTTCCCGCGAGTGCAAGGGAGAAGACATCACATTAAATAATTTGATCTTACGGGGTTCATATGTATATTTACCACAATAATTTCTCTTCAAAACTTTGTAATAATATGGTTTCATTGATATGAACAAGAAATTGAAGAGAAAATTGGGGGTCACCAATGTCGTTTTTGGATTAAAACCATTAGAAATAATATAAAAAAAACCAAAAGAACAAAAAAATAAAAATATTTTTTTTAAGTTGTGCAGTTACCACAGCTTTTAATAAAACCTAAAAAATTGGGGTCATCAAGGTCCTAATGTATTTGAGAAATTAATTTATAAAAAAAAATAAACCCACGACGACATAAAAGTGCGTTTAGAACCCGTTAATAAATGCAAAGATTACGCACCACCAAAATACAACTTCAAAAAACAATAAACACTCCAAAAAAAAAAAGATTTGACCTTGAACCCAAGTTATAAAAGGTTGTAGCTGCATGCCTTGTAGTATTAAATTATAGGATTATGTACTCATGTGCACTCAAAACCTTTAAGCATTTGATTGTAGGGCCCCTCCATTAACTTGTATGTATTTATACTGGTATTGATTTTATAGATTCAGGCCACCAATCAAAAAAATTGTCACCTACCACCATTACACATAGCAAGATATTTGTTAGATTACTTTTTGAACATGAAAAGTGAGTTGTTATTTCCACAGATTACTTGGAATTTTTTAATGTTGTTTGGTAAAATGGTAGTTGGGTATCTTCCCAGATCAGACTGAGCTATAAATATTCGACAGGATGGTGTCATAATAAATGCCGATTTAGTACATGGGGAAAAGGAAATGTAATTGATGTTTGGTTAGTTTTTTTCATATACAATTTGACACCATGTTTTTCCAATACGAATTCATGGAGAAGAATCTGAAAAATAATGGGTGTTCAGTTTTAAAATGTGTTCTTGGGTGTTTTAAATGGGGGCAAAATTTTCAGGGGTGAAAACAATTAAAAGTGTTTTAATTGTTTTTAAAAATTTACAGTATGTTCGGCCGTGTTACCGACTTGTCTTCCACTTACATTCACTTTCTTCCAATATCCATTTGACTTCTTTTCCCTTCTTTTCTCCCCCTTCATCGTCTCTGTTCAGAAGGTTTTATAGATAAAGGTATAGTTTGCCATATTTACGACCTATTGTTTTAGATTACATAGCTCAGAAAGTCCAGGTCATTATTATTAGGAATGTCCGATTTTGTGATAAATGTTTTAATCGTCATTGATATTCTAAATAAGACAAATGGATATAGATTCGGTGTTTAACCTTTCAAAGTGAGACTTTTAGCGATATAACTAGTGGTCTCCATAGACCCTGTGGACCCGCCATATTTGACCTCTTACTTATTATCAAAACGTCCATTGACCAACGCGCCTTTATATTTTAGGCTTGTCATACAGTAGACGAACCATTTGGCCACCACTTTTAGAACCAAACCGATGAATCTGAAAAATTTTACCCCCAGTGTGACCTTGAACCGAACCCGTTTTTCCTTGTAACTTTTGTACTATAACACTCAGGTGCGGACAAATATACCTTTCTGTAATCCTTGAAAGGTACTCTGAACATGATGGGTATATATGCTGTTAAAACACCATTTGCCCCTTTTATATTTTGCCCCCTGGTATAAACCAGGAAACCTGCCCCCCCTAGTAGAATCATCCAAGAAACTTTTTAAAAACTGACCACACCCATGATTTTTGGACTCCTATACAATTTTGATTTTAGAAAAAGCTTGGTTGCAAGATTGTATATGAAAGTTTTCCACCAAAAATACAGATTCCACATGATATATACTAATTGTCAGAGTGGCACTAAACAACCAAGTTTGTCATCAATGTTATCTGAAGCAAACCAACTTTTGTCACTCCTCTTTCCCAGTCAATGCAGATATTGTCCCTACCGTACAACTCACCTCGCAAGGGTGTTTTCATGCATGTCTTAAAGTAGGATGACAGCCTTTGACAAGGTATGTGATGCACCAAACATGGGGGTAGAGAGCATTAAGGGTTAATCACTGCATAGGAAATTTGCATAATAAAGGATTTCTTGACATTCTGTGAGAGCTGTGAAAAGTACAAGCAATTTCTAACTGTTGTTTACAGTAATTATGTTCGAAGATGTCTCACCCAGACTCGGGATACCCACCATCAAAGAACATGGTGGTCACCATCAATCGACATTATCCAAGGGGGAAGGGAAGAAATGCGGTTTATGATGAAAGGGCTCAGGTGCAACTCGCTCCCCATCCACTATGTGTGTTGTAAAAAAGATCTTATCCACTTAAAGTACAGGCAGGAGATTTTTTAGGATATGCAATCAATTTCACGGGATTGGTTGTAGAACACCTTACCGAGAACTTTTGGAAGGTATTGGACAAACAGGTTTGCAAAAGAAAAAACCGCAAACCTGGGTTTGTTTATTGAACTTGGCCTGCTATTGTAATGTTTCCCATAGAAACCATGCTTTGACTTTTTGTCTTTGCACGACAGAAAACTACTTAAATATTCATCTTATTACATAAAGACAGTGAATCAGCTCATTCACTTCAGGTTGTGGATCTAATAATGGTAAGCTTCCACATATGGGGGTGGGGCTGTCTGGAATTATCCTCATGTCTCTTTCGTGTTTAAGAAGGTAAACATAATATAGAAAGTACAGTAAAATATTACTGCTTTGTTGTCATTTATCTTGTACTTTGTATTTGCAAGTAATTTCAAATAAATTTTACAATTATGCAGCATCCATCTCGGCCAAATTAAATAGCCCTCCTCCATAAAAGTATAATTTTTTTTATGTTTTGTTATGTTTTAAAAGTGTTCTACTTATAGGCCAGGTTTGCTAAGTGGGTGTGATCCTCAGTGCTTTTTTTTACAAGACGTATTTGTGAAACGTCCTGGAACGTTAAAAAAAACGTTACCCAAAACTTGCGTCTGAAACGGCATGGTTTTCAATAACGTTGAGGAAACGTTTTGGAAAACGGTTGCAAACGTTTCTCACCAAGTGCTTTGTAACGTTGCATAGCATACATTTTCTTCGGTGCCAGAAAGAAACTGAAACATTTCTACAACGTTTCCGTAACTTGTTATATAGTCACACTTTTGTATTGGTTGCCAGAAGTTTTTTAATGCCATTACCTTGAAATTCCAGACCTTACACTGCCACTGTGTGGGCTTAGTATGAACCTTAGTCTTTTCAGTGCTCCCTATGCTAATTTGTGCATATCCAATGTCATGTTCAATAACTCCTCCCAGACTAACAAAACTAGCCATTCTCCACATAATATGAGCCATCTTCTTTTGGTTAGTGGAAGATGTTAGAGTTTGACTCTTGGCTGGCCAAGAGTCACTTTGCTCATTTCCTCTGGCTCGCTGCTTTGGTCAGGCGCAGTTGATACTTTTACCTGACTAAGAGAGCCCTAGTTCTAGGGCTAATATTTTGGTGATGCTTCCCGCGAGTGCAAGGGAGAAGACATCACAATTAAAAATTTGATCTTAAGGGGTTTCATATGTATCTACCACCATAATTTTCTCTTCAACCTTCGTCTAAATATGGTTTCATTATATAACAAAAATGAAGAGTAAAAATTGGGGGCACCACTTTCCGTTTTTGAGATAAAAATCCATTAGAAAATACACATTTTATTTACCTGAATTACTTACTCTAGGTCTGAATTTTTTTTTTAAGTTGTGCATGTACCACAGTTTTTTTAAAACCTAAAAATTGGGGGCATCAAGGTCCTACAATGTATTTGAGAAATTAATTTATAAAAAACTAACCCACGCGACATCAAAGTGCGTTTAGAACCATAATAAATGCAAATATTACGCCGCCAAAATCAACCTTCAAAAAACAACATCCAAAAAAAAGTTTGACCTGAACCCAAGTCAAAAGGTGTAGCTGCTGCAATGCCTTGTAGTATTCATTATAGGATTATGTACTCATGTACACTCAAAACCTTTAAGCCTTTATTGTAGGTCCCTACTCATACCTGTCTGTATACGTATTGATTTTATAGAATTCAGCCACAATCAAATTGTCACATACCCACCTACACATAGCAAATATATTTGTTGATTACTTTTTGAACATGAAGAAGTGAGTTGTTTTATTTTCCACATATAATTTGGAATTTAATGTTGTTTTGTAATGGTAGTTGGATCTTCCCAGATCAGACTGAGCTAGAAATATTGACAGAGATGTTTCCCTAATTAAATGCAGTAATTTAGTACATTGGGAAATGTAATTGATGTTTTGGTTTGTTTTTTTTCATATACACTTTTGACACCATGTTTTTTCCAATACAGAATTTCAATGAGAATCTGAAAATCATGGGTTTCAATTTTAAAATGTGTTCTTGGTGTTTTACAAGGGGGGCACATTTGTACAGGGGTAACAATAAATGTTAAAAAATTGTTTTAAAATTTATACCAGTCTATTCGGCTGCTCATAAGGTTTCTAAAAAGGTATAGTTGCCCATATTTACGGGACCTATTGTTTTAGTACAATTAACTCAAGAAAGTTCAAGTTCCTTATTTATAGAATGGTCCTATTTTGTGTGAACGGTTAAATCGTTCAGTGGATCATACTAAATAAGAAATGTATATTAGATTCTGTGTTTCATTCTACCTTTCAAAAGTGAGCTTTTTCGCGATATTAATAGTGGTCTCCCATAGACCCTGTTGGACCACGGCCATTTTGCCCTCTGAAGTTTATCAAAACATCATTGACAACCGCGACCTTTATATTTTTTTTTTCGCTTCTGTACATAGACGAACAATTTGCCACCACTTTTAAAAACCGATGCCATCTGAGAATTTACCCCCAGTGTGAACTTGAACCCGATTTAACCTGTAACTTTTGTACTATCACACTCAGGTAGGACACCTATACCTTTCTGTAATCCTTTAAAGGTACTGAACTGATGGTATGCTGTAAAAACACATTTTGCCCACCGTTTATATTTGCCGCCCCCTGTATAACCGTGTAAACCTTGCCCCCCTAGAATTCATGGCCAAGACACTTTTTAAAAGATGACACCCATGAATTTTTGGAACTCCTCATGACAATTTTGTATTAAAAAAGCTTGGGTTGCAAGATTGTATATGAACTTTTCACAAAATACAGTTTCCACATGTACTAAAATTGTCAGTGGCACTAAACATACCAGTTGTGCTACATCACTTTTTAAAGCAACACTTTTGTCACTCCCTTTCCCAGTCAATCAGATATTCCTACAGTAAAACTTCACCCATCAAGGTATCAAATGCATGTCCTTAAGTAGGATGACAAGCCTTGTACAATGTGGTGTGCCCCAAACATGGGGGATTAGAGAGCATTAAGGGTTTAAATCAACTGCCTAGGAAATTTGCATAATAAAGTATCTTCTTGACTTTCTGTGAGAGCTGTGAAAAGTACAAGCAATTGCAACTGGGTGTTTAAGTATTATGTTCAAGGAGGGAAGAGACGGCGAGAAGGCAAAAGGAAACGGAAAGATTGTCTCACCCCAGACTCGGGATGCCCACCATCAAAGAACATGGTTGGTCACCATCAAAGAGACGATTATCCAATGGGGAATGGGAAATGCGTTTTATGGATAAGGGCTCCAGGTGCCCCTCCCTCCCCATCCACTAGCAATGTGTGTAAAAAGATCTTAATCCACTTAAAAGTGACTGGAGGATATTTTTTAGGATATGAATCAAATTTCACTGGATCTGTTTGTAGACCACCTACCGAGAACTTTTGGAAGGTTTGATTTTGGACAAACAGGTGCAAAAGAACGCAAACCTTGTTTTTAACTTGGCCTGCTATGTAATCGTTCCCCATATCCAACCCTGCTTTGACTTTCTGTCTGTCTTGCACGACAGAACTACTAAATCATCATCTTATTACATAAGACAGTGAAATTCAGCTCTTCACGTCAGTTGTGATCTAATACAATTGTAAGCATTCCAAATATTGGGGGGTGCTTTCTGGAAATCTCCCATGTCTCTTAAGTGTTTAAGAATGTAAACATAATATAGAGTACAGTAATATACTTGCTTGTTGTCATTTATCTTGTACTTTGTATTTGGGCAAGTATTCAAATAATTTTACCAGTATTATGCACAAGCATCCATTCTGCCAAATAATAGCCTACCTACAATATAATTTTTTTTTAGTTTTGGTATGTTTAAAAGAGTTTCTACTGTATAGGCAGGTTTGCTAGTTGGTGGTGATGCATCAGTGCTTTTTTTACAAAGAACTATTTGGAACGGTCCTTGGAACGTTACAAAACGTTTCCCGAACCTGGTCTGAAACGGCATTGGTTTTCAATTAAAACGTGAGGAAACGTTTTTTGGAAACGTTGCAACGTTTCCTACCCACGTTCCTGTAACGTTTTGCTATAGCATATAAGTTTTCTGGTTGGCCAAACCTTGAAAACAATTTCTACAACGTTTCCGTAACTTTGTTATATAGCACACTTTTTTTCTGGTGGCCATAACCGTTGTATGTAAGCCAGAATTTTGTTAGTTCCGCAATATGCCTCTCTACGTTTGAACAGATTTATGTTTCCCTGGATTTTTGTATGTTGTATTTGTTTTAAACATAGGTGTTTCCCCAAAAATATCCGAATTGAAATATTTTATTTATACTCCATTCATGTAAATATATAGCGTGAAAATACCGACATAAAATAAGCAGTTTTGTGCTTGGTTCGTGTGTTATAACATCGAGTAAATTTCTTTGAATGTGGGTACTGACCAAGGAACACGTACATACGTCCCAATAAAAACTATACAATCAAACTAAAAATTATAAAAAATATAAACTGTGCAATTTTGCAAGATCATTTGGATCTTTTATTGTTAGAACAAGATCCGAAGCTAATCCTCGCTGTTATTCCATCCATTTGATTGACCCTAAGCGGAGCTAGGCAGTTGACACTGAGTATAAATACCACGTGGGCCCACTTTCACCTTAAGATTTTTAACGAGACACTAAAGGTATGATACTTGTAGCATCATTGTGGATTAAAACCCTTTTAAACAAAAGAATCATGTACAGATCAGAGTGAATGGTATTATCATGCATTGAACTAATCAATATTTTTTTTCGTGGAATGAAAGGACAGAAATTATTATGTTGTGGGAGATGAGGACTCACTTCAGGCGGACAATAATTATGAAATGGAGGAATTTTGGAAGGGAATTGACTGCTGTGGAAACTTAAGGCAAAAAAAAAAAATAGTTTGTCTACACTGATGAGTGGTTGAACAAGTAATGAGGTATGCGGTATTTTTTTTTTTTTTTAATTTTCAAACTCTGGTGCTCGGCAATAAAATATCAATGTGCAAGCACCCATGATCGCCAACTTTCACCCGTGCTTTACATCCCACCATGGTATCGAATTTGCAGTCATGGCAGTATCAAAACATAGCGATTTTCTGCCTCAGATCCACACATGGATGTTTCCCCCAAACAAGATTTCATTTGCAATTCTTAGAGTTTTGTTTTATCAGTTTTGTGGAAGATCCATTTGTTTATGTTGCAGAAGATTCAACTTTAACTGTGGGAATAACTGTATCCATCGTTTCTTTCGAAGCACATTTATATACGCGACGTTGCAATTGATCTATGACCCGCACACCATGTAATAAAGGCCAGCATGGAAATACACATAACTTACCTGTGTTGAAGTGCGATTTTGAATAAGCTGGCAGATTTTGCAAGGAATCAGATATCAATGGATTGCACATCGAAAAACCCTTAATTGTAATTTAAGGCATGGGGGGGTCATCAATTGGTTTTGCGAATGCGACGACTAACAGCAATTTAGTTGCCAGTTTCCACCCGTTTCGAGCATGACACTTTCGGATGTAATGCCATGTATTTGTGGGTTGGGGTGTTTTCACTTCGCCACGATGGTGCCCAGTAAGTATCGTCTAAGCACTCACGTCAACGTAAAAAATTAGTTCACCGCCGAGAGTCGCCGATTGCGTGAATCGTGCCTTTTCACAATTTAGTTTCAACAAAAACTCGGAGTTCATGACTTTTTTTTGAAAAAAAAAATAAAAAAAGTTCGCATACTTTTTTTCAATTTTCGGCGAAAATGTTACAAACGCTGCGCGGTCAGCTTGAGGACCAATCCATTGTTTTTTGGCCTAATGTAAAAAAGTGTACAGCAAGTTGTGTGGACTACGCTTGTCTACAGCTTGTTGTGTGGACACCGCTCTAATGTGGAGGGACCAACACCCTCGCCTATTCCACACTGCCTCCAAGATGCCAGGGAGGCAAGGAATATGATCAAGAAAGCAGTGTTCAACAAAGAACCATGAAAGGAAAGATTGGTTGTGTTCAAAGGTCTCCGTTTACTTTCAACAAGGGTGTTTTTTTTATGGTTACCTTCTGCTGAAAACCCTGGAGTAAAGAAACTGAGACAACAAGACTGTTTGGAATAGAATTTCAAAAGGCTCATGTATTCATTGCCAATTGCGACATTATAAAGTTATAAATTACGTTCAATCACAAGAAGCCGCACTTTACGCTTACTTTTTATTTAATTTTCAATAAAGAATAGCTTGAAGGTGATTTTCAATGGTGACTTTGTTGATCATCAGGATAGCTGAAACTGCCCAACAGGTTTTTTCAACTGTCAATTAGCCATAACTCCTGCACCAGACCCCCAAATAAATTACACCAACTAAAAAATCTCGTCATGAAGCTTGAACACTCCTAAAAGTAATCGGTAAAACTCCAGTTGAAGAACATAGATTTTTTGCCAAAAAAAAAAATCTTTGATTGTATAGTTTTTTTTGTGACGTCGTATGGGATAATTAGTTGCAGTGACTGTTTTGCATAGGCCTATTTTATGACTTTGTGAGAAAAAATGGCGATAATGGATGTTGCCTATGTAGCTGTGGTGGGGGTGCCGTTCTTGATTGTATTGGAATAGAAAGATGATATAAAACTACTTGTAGTTTCAAAAATACTACCCACCTCTTCCCTTATATTAATGAGCTGTGCTTGTCTGAATACGAATGGTGATACGAGTGTGTTAAACCCTGTCCAGCTGTCTTGTAGAAATGTGTAAGAATGGTACCTGTTACACAGTGCATAGGATCATATGCTAATCGAGCGTCGCTTGTAGGGTGTTCTCCTAATTAGTGCGTGTTCAGGAGATATACCGCCTTAGAGTAGTCGGTGAGCACAAAATATTTCCTTCTCCCTCCCTTCCCCGAGTATTTCATATGTCACATGAGAATCTTCAGTCTAGAATACGTCCACAGAGCAAATTAAAACAGAGCCCATCCAAAATGGGTGAGTCGTCTGACCGGTGCTTTGTCGCCCGTTTGTTTACGTTGTTTGACACTGACCCGGCTTGACCTAACTGGTTACCACGAACGGATTAGATTTCACCTGATCAGAGCAGGCGTGGAGGTCATTAATCTCAGCAATTCCGGTCACTAACAGCGACTACTTCTTGACAGGCAATACCCATTTTAGTTTATGCGCAATGCATGCCGCATTATAATTAAGCTTCAAGCTGTCTAAGATAGGCGCGTGGGCTCTTCATCAGCTATTAAACCCCTCCACGGAGTACGATCTTCACACCTTTTCCACTAAGTCTCAGGCGGTTGTAACCGCCCTGCTTCATGCTTGCTCGTGCATTGATTGTCTTAAAAGTAAACATAACATAAAGCATCTATTCAAGTTCGCAATTTCTTTGACTTTTCTGATTTTGAGCATTCACAAATTAGTGGAGGATGGTGCATTTGGACTATTTAATATCATGTTCAATATCTGATTTAGATAAGTTTGTCAGCATATTATAATATTTTAGAAGATTGAGGCATACATGTAAACAAATCATGGTATTTGGTGATCATTCAAACTACTAGTATTGCCAGTATTCGGAGATAGATGTGTGTTGTATAGTTGTTGAATGTCAGAGGCCACTGGGGTTCAATTTAGTCCGAGTCCAGCAGGTCTGAGGTCTCGGCGAACTGAGTCCATGGCATGGGCCCTTAGTTCGAGTCCATGGGCCCCTGAGTCCGAGTCCACCGATCATGAGTCCAAGTCTGAGGGACTCGGACTCGCCAATTGAGTCCTGACGGGTCTGTCTGTCCTAAACTCCACATCGTAGTGCATCACGTCCACGCGTCAAATCCTGCCACAATTGCGTCACAATCGTGTCATACATGCTTAGAAGAAACACTGAGCGGAATTTTCCAGATAACCGATGTCATAGTTCACAAGGAAATGTTAGACCGAAAACAATACAGTGGAGGCTATCTACACAGGGCAACAGAACAATCCCACCGCAATCAAGGTCTGTGGGTACTTCCAAGACCACATGTGGTGTGAACGTGCGTTGGACTGTCTGCCCATTCACATTTTTCATACATGCCGTTACAACAGCATGATTGTTGCCGACGATCAAATCTAATTGCGTAAGTGCGTCCACGTCAGTGCGTAATGGAATCGCGCGTTTTCTGCGTTACACTGTTGTGAATGGCCATAGAAACCATGACAGAAGCGTGTTTCCTATCCGTGTTCCTATCCGCGTTCCCTATATTCGATCTCAAGTTTGAGGGTGACTCACTGACACTGTACGCGTCTGTTTTGCACCCTAGAAACGCACGCACTGTCCGTCCCCATGGTTTCATTGCAAACACGCACGTGAATAACAGGCAGCACATCGAAATGCTAAAGCGCAGCAATATTCACAGCATTACGTATACGTCACCCCTCAATGACTCAAGACCGAACGAACAGAGTATACGCTGTGGGGCTGTGCAGTGTGCATTAACTAACAACGATACTCCTATGTATGTAATACAACATGCAAGCCACTGGCCACAATTGATCCCCTCGTGTAGATCGCCCCAGTACTGATTTGTGAGCATATAGGACATTTCTGACAGAAACACATGTATGGGTAAGGTACTAATTTGAACGTAGTAAGTAGCCTATGTTTACAATCGCGACAATACACCAATACGTGATCATCAAATCATCAGTGCATGCAACTCTTAGTGCATGCCAAGCCTAGCCAAGCCTTGATGCAAATACAAATCGCAACTACCGCCGCTCGGCAATGGGTGACGAGCTATATACTAGTCCATCTCTGTAACAAAACATCACTACGCTACTTTTACTCTTCCCATTCAAACAACATACTTGTGGTCTGTTGACGGAAGAGATGAAGGCACGACAAATTTGAAACTAAATCCCTAAATATTCAATTTTCAAGTGCTTTTTTCTCACATTTCTTCTTCATCCAACATCTTTGCTGGATGAGAAAGTTGCTCAATAGGGTTTTTCTAATCATAGATGCCAAAGGTGTAGAGGTCTGTTTTGTAGATGAAATGTAATTGATATGGCGAAGTGAGTCGATTTTAGCGGAAATGCCTGTCGCCATTGGTCAAACGTATATTTTGCACCTCTTAAAAATCCACCATCATACGAAACATTTAAAAATGAGACCTTCCTCCACTGTCACTGATCGTGTCAGTGGTAGAGACACGGGTGCCGCCATAACACTTGACCTGATTGAGGAGTTGACTGATAAATAAATGAATCGACGATGATACATCAAATAAAACATTATAATTGATGGTGGTATTGGATCCCATTAGTGGAACTACCATACAAACCAGAATTCATTTCACATCGGGCATGCTGATACATTGAAACGTTCTGAACGTTGCGGTTTTTTCGTCTCGTCCAGTTGGTTGTTAGTTGGTTCTAATGAACCGTTCTGCGAACGTCGTAGTTTCTTCTTAATGAGATTCATATTTTTGGTGGTTATCGAAGGTAGTACTTCCTGTCCACAACGACATTCCGTAATAACCAATACCAATTTGTAATACGAATGTTCAGCCACGTTTTAAAATGTGTTTCAACGTTTCTCAAGAGAACCCAAGTAGAACCTCTTGGAAAACGTTCAGAAACGTTTCGTAACGTTTCTGTTTAGCTGGGAAAAGGCTTGTTATCCATAAAGATCCGCAAGTGTAAAAAAAAAAAAAAAAAAAAAAAAAAAACGATTACCATTGGCTTAATATTTTTTATCATGAAACTATTTTAAATCTGACACAATCTAATCCATTCGGGCCAAACTACGAACATAATACAAAATAAATTTTTTGAATTGCACTATTGGGTTAGCTCAAGTGGTTAGCTATAAGAAAAGACAAATATAGGACTTGTTTAAATAAATAGCAACTGGGAGGTTATTGATTATGACTATGCACTTGTGCCTTCATAGCTTGAGTACCTGGACATTTTTGTTTAAAGAATACCTAACAAAATGGTGCAATCCTTTGGCAGTCCAGTGTAATGGCTTTACATTTAACTTGAGTTACATGGGGTTTACTGCCTTTTGCCACGATTGATGGCTTGGTTTTAAACCTTGGTCTCTGTACCTTGTCTACCTTGGTGATACACCACCCTGTGAGAGTGGGTCTTTCAGGGACATTACTATATAAGCCAGATATTACCAGATTACAGATGTATGTTTGAATAAGTGGCTGGTCAGTCTGCACTGATCAAATCTCCGACTCATTTTTATGATCTATTTTATTTTGGCAAATACTTGACAGTTACGGTGAATACAATTATTTTTTTATTTATTTGGAATTAACACTTACCAACGTTGGCACACACCCATGTGGTGTGTAAAATGAACAACAAAAGTACAATGTACAAACAATGTGATTACAGAAATAAAAACCTGATATAAACTACACAAACAATGTATAAACAATAATTAACATAAAAGGTTTCGGTCTCTTGGTGCGTCATGTGTTTATGACAATGTTGTGTCCCAAATCTGATACGAATATACCTAACGAGATTCGAAGCAAGTACTCATGGATTGTTTGCGCGTTAAGCGCTTGTTTACATCTGCAATCATTTGTAACGACCGGTAATCAAATGTAACCCTGTGTAAAACCCCCAAAAAATGGGCCAAAATGTAAATGGTTTCTATTTCTCCTATGTACGATTCCAACCTCATGACATACTGAATTCTAGAGTTCTTATCTATTAGGCTTGTTGTAGTGGTTATTAGTAAACACTGTCTCATGTCAATAAAGCTTGTTTGTCAGTATACCTTATTATCATATATCACATTCAACTTTGAAAGAGGCATTATTGATTTCACCTGTCAGTCAAGTACTTTGCATAGTGGAGTGGGAGATATTTCACTTGGGTTACCAAACAAGTCACCGTTTGGTTACAAAACGGTTACAGTGTAACCGTATTGGAGATATCAATCAAGGTTGGTTTCACAGTCACCAAAAATGGTTATGGTGTAACCATTAAATGGTAACGTAACCAGCTGCAATCATTGTAACGACGGAATAATCAATTGTACATGTTTGTAACACCAAAAAATGGGCCTATGTAACGTTGTTCTATTCTCCTCGTGAACTGCTTCGCATGGCCCGGCGTCATCTCAGTGAGAGATCGTCCTCGTTGTGATCCTCGCAAATTCATATCAAAAATGCAAAACCGGCCGTTTTTCTTCAATGTGTCCGGTAAGCGTGTAAGTTTTCAGACCCGGTGCAGGTAACCGGGCATATTCTCCGCTAGATTTTCCCGGTGGCAGTCATGCTAGCAGCTAGCAATTGGTGGTAGATTTTACGTTGCAAAACCACCCACTTGTACCTCTATTAACAGTCAACTCAGACCGGGAGTTCAGTAATCTGCCACCACATCCCTCAAGCATGCAGTTTATTCGTTGATGGCTGTCAAATTCATAGGGGGGTGGCACAATACAATATTCTTTCCCAGAAAGTCTGCTAATATCCTCATCGTTGTATTATTTTCTGCAACCCCCCCCCCCCCCACCCAAAAAAAATAAACGGGGTAGTACATTCATGGTGTAAGAACCAAACTCAGTGCACGAAAAGGAGCTTGTGCATTGAGGTATAATTTCAGGTAATGTGAAATTTTCGTCAGTCAACGTCCAGTCCATAGGCAGTGAGAGGATAGTAATCACGTTTAATTTCATGAATTCATCATGGCAAACCCCAAAAATTAATTACATTATCTATCATATGTTTCGTTGTCGACTTATGTTTGTTAGTTTACGGGTAGTGCGCTTATTACATCGTTGTGATTTCATTGCATTCATGACTCAATCATGCTCTCGCCTCGAATTCACTGCGAGCTGGCGCCAGGGTAGTCGGGAAATTTTTATCCATGTGCAGGGCCAACATTGATTCAAAATTTTGGATCTGTAGTATGATACGTCACAAAAGCGAGAATTGAATGAGCGTATGACAGTCACAAATTCGAAGGTCATTGTGAGATATCAATGCCCGGCGTCGTTGTGGGCGTATTAATTTAGTAACATAAGTTTGATGTGTAAGCAATATACATAAGTTATGAATGTAACTTGAGGGGCACCAGTTCCGACTTAGAAAAAAGAAAAACTAGAATTTCACAGTGCTCATGCAACTTGCCGCTCATTTATTCTAAATTCAGGAGAGTATAGAGGGGGCCACTGTCTTGGTCTAGCCCAATCAGAACAAAATATACAAATGATGTAACTTAATATGGCCCATTTGGTGATGACAAAACCAACATGTATAATACGTGTGCCCTACTACAACATACCAAGGTCATTGTAACGTGGTCATTGCGTTCCATTGGAGAAGTTGAAGGTTGACCTTTTTGGGGATCGAGGGGGACTGTCCATGCACACAACTGCACAGTGTGGACAGGGCCGATGTTAAGTGATCCTTCTGGCTATACCTGGCAGCCCACAAACACAAAACAAATAGCCAAGGAAACAATGGCTCGTCCACATTGGACTGATAGCTTTAACCATGCGCAACTTCCGGCAAATGTTGTTCAAAAAAGTTATGTTTTAACAACAGGGATGCAAGTGTGGCAATCAACCAAAATCTGAATACTAGGAAATACTGGAAATCCCAAATTACCTAATACTTTTGCACATAGAGGATGTGAAAAAAAAATCTGAACATTCCGAATTAATCTGGAAAATTTCCATCTCTCTAACAGAAGTACACCCAAATGGCATCACTGGCTAACTAAAACAAATCTTTACCTGTTTAACATCAGACACATCAGCTGCCCTAACTGGGCTGCTACTGCCACTGGCCTCTCACCCTGGTCACTGTCCTCTTCTTCTTGGCAAGGGGTTCATCTTCATCCATCCCAGCATGCTTTGTAGCAAGCTTTCCCTCTGATACCGTTTAGCAATAATACACTTGAAGATTACTACCTACTTCTGCTAACCTGCCATTTGAAAATGAAAAAAGACATTCCTCAAAACTCCTGAGAGATATTTCCCCGCAAAATTTCTAAACTTAGTTCAATATTTAGAGTTAAGGATGAGTGCAACTTGGATGGCAAGCTAACACTATCCTCATATTTAGGTGTGTTATTTACATAAATATGTGGTCCTCGGAGGCTAGTGTTGCCTGCCATCACCTTTGTGAATGATTTGTCCCCCTTCCTATACCTTTTGACCTCATAAACAGAAGAGGGTTCCATGTATTATCCATAAACCAAGTTGGTTCCAAATGAACTTCAATTAACTTTTCCAGTGGCGTGTTCAATTTTTACATTTTTACTTATCTTACACCTTGACCTCATATACCTTGGGACCTCATCAACAAGGAGGGATCCTACACTAGAATCAGTTTGGTTTAAATCCATTGAAGTATGCAGATAAAACAGGCAAATGGTACCCTTTTTCACAACACAACAACAACAACATGGCCAAAGTGATCCCTAGTGCCTTCCTGCGTAAGGAATGTGACACAAAAATAGGACATCAGTAGGTCATCTGATTATGTTTCAAAGAAAAGGTAGGGTATAATGACCCGAAAAGACCCTGGGTTACCTTTGTACAATCTCAGCTGTTACCCCCACAAATTCCCCTTGTCGCATGTACAAGCATACAAAGTATGAACTGGATCCATCAATGCACTAAAGAGCTAACAATCATTTATCCAAAATTGTATAACCATTGCACAAGATATGACCCTAAGTGCCCCTGAATGACCGTTGATCCTCTCATTTGTTACCCTACATAAGACCAGCGGTCCCCAATATGTCGTCCGATTTTGTGGTACAAGAAAAAGTGTAGAGAAATGTAATTGCCTACATTACCCCTAAATGACCCCTGACCTTCCCATCTGTAACCCCACATATGACCCTTGTCTCAATGTATAACCATACCAATTATGAACTTGATCCATCACTGCACTAAAAAGCTTAACAACATTTTTAACCTAAAGTGTATACCAAAAGTTTGGACACACCGATCAATGCATGAATCATGCTGTCCATGGAATTCTTCCTATTACATTGGATTGACCTAACATACGTAACAAGGATTTCCCTTAATTGGCAAAAATAAATCAACAAATAGTAGCTGCATGACTGCATCGACTATTGGATATACTGATGAAATCATCCCATAAGGAAAGCTGAATTCAACGATGTTACTTATTTGAACACAACCCCAAGCTTACTGTATAAGAATAGGTTATACAAGAAAAGCACTTTCTGCTCGATTTTCTTTCTTTCCTTCAGTTCCCCGATCAAAATCAAACACAATATGCGTTGATTATGTCATATTACAAACATGGCAAGTTACACTAGCCAATATATTTACAGCTTAAGCTCCAGTCTTTTGGTCATATGAATGTATATTCTTTGTAAGTTCCAAGATGTAGTGGTAATGGACATAAGACATCAAATAACCATTTTTTCGAGTTGATTCTATCCGGATGGATGCCAAGAAAATTTGTATGCACCGCGGTTTTAATGATTTGAGTGTTGGAATTGTGTATTTTTTTCCCAGTTTTTATTTCACCTCAAAAAATGTATACATGCATAAGAAGGACCAGATATAGTTGCTTTGATTTTCTGGGAGTGCAATTGAAATTCAAAGTAAATGCCAGTTCTCCACTATAATATTGGAAAATTTTGCTGTTTCAATAGGTCTACCTCGAATTTGGCCCAAAAATTCAGTTTCCAATCCCATAAAATAAGCAAAATCATTCATAGACCCTACTTTTAGCCAAATGTCAGTTCCCAAGCCCAAGTTCATAGCTTTCATGCACACCCCTACTAAACCAAGGTAAGTGCCCCCTGGGCATTACCTGTTTCAAGTGTTTCCAGTTCATCCGTTGTCATACACTGGTGCCATTCTTTGTCAGAACGAATTTTTCGACTCTGGGAAAACGCAGCGTACATCCGGTTTTGAACCTACAAAGTGAAGAAAGAATAGGATCAGTTTTGAAAAGCAGCTACCAGCTACCGCTTCAGTGAGAAATATCAAGCCACTGGCACCAATACATTCAAAGACAATTCAATTGGGATAGTGTATAGACTACTTGTTAGATGTAACAATTTCAGCAGCTTTACTTGAACAATGAAGGAGTGAGTGACGTGGCTCTAACCAAACATCTGGTGTTTCCTGCAAAAGAAGCAATTTGTATGTTATAAAGTTTCATCCAAATGTACCGTTAGGTCAGTTTGAAGAAGTTAGTATAATTTCCAATATAAGTCGGGTAAGGCCCAAAAAAGGTTGGTCTTCAGATTCCCTCTTACCACATTTCTTCTTTTTTTAAAGGAATATGTCAAGATTTTTGTCAAGCTCAGTTTGACTTACATTCATAAAATATATGTACATACATCATGAATTCCCGAAAAAATAATACAATTTGAATGTAAAAATTAACAAAATAAGAGGCATTTTAATTTTTGCTTTTTTGACATACGAAGAAAACGGGCGGATTTTCGCCACGGCTTCATGATCAAAAGCGGCCACTTTCTCTCCTCGTGAAGTCAAAGTGATGACCAAAACATCGTGTTGACTCGAATGGTTATTGCTGGACACTTGTATATTGAGGATTAATGAAAATATAAAATTTGAACATAAGTTACAGCATGACATATTTTGTTTCATTTCGTTGTGTTTTAATATATTGATATAAAAACACATCGACCACAGTGATGGGAAAGTGGCAACACTGCGATATGATGGTCACAACGACGTAAATTATGGATGGTCATCACTTTGACGTCACCATTTGCCTGCGATGTGGATTGTCGGAATCGTTTTCGAGTAAGCTATTGGGCGGAAAATTAAAAGGGCAAAATACTCAACAAATGTGGACAATTTTGATTTATATTAATCGCTTACTTAAGCTTCCCTTCCATACCAAATTTTCCAAATATCAGGAATCATGACATATTTTCATTAAGGTTATCAAGAAATTGATAACTTTTAATGATGAAGAAAAAATAGAAAATTTTGCAAATTTAAAAAGAAAAAAATAAAAAACTTAAAAACATTTAAAAATGTCAAAAGTCTTGGCAGGCCATAATGAAGATTTTACCATCAAAAGGGACAGCCAACAAGAGCTAACTTAAGCCACATAGACTAACTTAAAAACTTCACGTTGACTGTGTGTTGAGATATTTGAAAAAATACATTTTGTTAGAAATCTGCAGGAAACAACATTAAAAATTATATATTTTACTCTGTAAAATTGATTTGGTAGAGTGAGCAAATTGCATCAAAAATTGTCCCTCAGTGCCTTATTATGGCCTCTTGCATAGGCATGGGCAGACAAGAATTCATCACTTTGCCTGCATTAGTGGTGTTGGTCGTTGGGAAATAACTCTCATTGACATATGCCAAATAATGGCCATGAAAACCAAAATATGATGAAAATTGTTCTATTTATATAATAATATCACATTTATTTAATTTGACTGTGCAAAACTAAACATGAAATGTCCTAGTGTCTCTAAATAATGGAAAATGCATAATTAGTTAGCATTACTCCCACATGGAATCTTTTATTTTCTTAAAGTGATGACATGCCCATTGTAAAAATTTTTTTTAAAGTTTAACTAGGCCAGTGCATACAAGGCCAGTTCATAAAAATGTTTTGCCAAATTTATAAAATTTAGTAAATTAAGCCAGGTACATTGAAATATGCGATTTAAGGTTGCCCATACATGAAAGGTGAAAGACAAGATGTTGTTGAATGGATTTTTATGATCGGCTATATTATTGCTTCTTACTTTAGTACATAGTAGATGATCGTGTGGATATCGCTTTGAGTTCTTCCAATTTGTCAGTGCCATAGCCAGTCCAGGAGTTCTGTTTGGGTACCCGGAAACAACCTGTCAAAATGCAAAGAACCACTATGAAACATCACAGCTCAAAACATTTGCAGGTCTACAAAACTTCCAGCTTGTGTATTCGGCCAGGATTCTTTTACACTTTGAGATAACACTCTCACAAAGATTGATCAAGGTGTCAGTAAGAACCAACCAATTTGCTATTTATTAGTGCCAAGTTAATCTCAAACATAATTATTTTGAAAACAGTTTTTTGCAAGCTTTAGTATATTGAGGAGCTAGAGAAAGGTTAAATAAATTAAATGGTAAACACCCCCCAGTGGGTATAACTTTCACAATGTGCATTTACTATAGGGGATCAAGGGTTTCACATTTTACTCCCGGGTTGGTATATTGTAATGTGCACACTGGATCCCAGTTAAAATCTACTTACAAAACCGGAGCAGCAACAAATTCGGTCGTTGTCTATTGGGACCATTACTGGACAAGGACAGTAGATTAAGGGATTGTAATAGCTCAAAAGAAAATGACAGCTCTTGTTATTTACTGGTAAAAAACACGGTAAAAATTGCCTTCTCGAGGAAGGAAATTAGTGGACATTTACAGTAACCACAATAGAAACACACTCTGGTTCCATGGCACAGGTGAGCATGCAGGCAAGGAAACGGAAATTATAAACTGCGTGATACGATCGGACGATACGTGTGGATGGCCAGGCAGTAGGAATTTGGCGGGAGAGCCTCCTTGATCTACGTTACATCACCTCTCGCCGCTTGTACAACCCCATGTACCTTCAAAACCCTTCTCTGAAATTCACAATCATTAACTATCTAACCTTCATTTGTCTTGAATTTTGACTGTTAAAAGGTCATAATGGCATACACCCTACTATTGTGATGAATATGAAGGGGGGAGTTTAGGAAGTTATAAACTAAGATCCGAAATATAAAATCAAATTGTAACCGAATAGCCGACGAGCATCTGCAAGGTGTATTGTTATTTGGTAACTCAAAAGCTGGAAACGATGCCCATGGACTGAGCCACGAGCAGCAATAAAAAACCTATATTAAATTTATAATTCTAATATGTAATTTGTACAAGGATTATAAAGAATTTAATTCCTATCGATTCGTATGGATGAAGTCAATGTTGAGAATCATTTTAATGAGTGTAAATAAACCCTAAATTTGAGGAAAGAAAACACTTCCCAAACTCACAAAAGCCATCCCCAAAATGTGAAAAATACTCTACCTGCGTAATTTACGCCCCAGGATGAACTCTGCAGGTATCTTTGCGTGTTAAGACAAAAAGGAACTTATTATGCATCTCTGCCGAATTGGGCTCGCCGATGGACACAGCTAAAATTGGTAAAGACATGGATTGAGAGAACAAGAAATAACACTCCAAATCAGAATTAATGCAAGACAAAATGATACCGGAGATGTTTTCCATGGATTAAATCATACCATATCGTAGTAAGTGGTACAACCTCAGTGTACAACATTTCGTGGCCAAAGTTTTTTGTAGAGTCGATCGACAGCAGCCAGGGAGTGTTTACCGGTAAACATGCCTCCATAAGAAACTGACCGTTTTCCGTTCTTTTTGGTGGTAAAAGATTTACCGGTAAAAGCAGGATCTTCCAAGAAAACAACATTTATGTTGGTCATGTGCAGTGCCTAGTCAGGCTCAACATGCAAATTGATTAATTGTAGATGCCGTAATTCTTTCCTTTGTGGTTATTAATACCAAGTCCATGACGGGGTGCGCTGTTCAAATTTGAGTGTATTAAACCTTTTGATAGAATTGTGACCGCCAACAGAGTGCCATAGAATTACGTGTGTGGGTGGTTTGACCTTTTTTTCTCTAGATGGCAACCACTTTGCCATTTCAGCTTTTTGTCAATGCTGTTTTCCAGGTTTCAAACAGTAAATGTAGTAAATAAATATCCTTAAACAATTTTGATATGTCTACCCACTTTGAGAAA